>OY294015.1:24393149-24523800 GCA_958510785.1 Exephanes ischioxanthus
ACGACGCGTGGTCGTCGCCTGCTGCTGCATACCTCGATTACGGTGCAATGACGTTGCCTTAATAATCGAGGTATTGAAATACCCGGGGTACAACATTCCTCCCCCCTAAAAAGAAAAGAAATCTGCTTTCTTTTCGCTCGTCTCCGGCGAGCTTTATTTTTACGATTCTGTACCCCGTGTATTGTCCATCTATTATCTATGAGTGTGCCGGTTTACCGGTCTATTAAATTTTACACACAATTTTACAAAATTCGTCCCCCGGAAATTTTCGAAAGTAACCTCTTATTCGTGTATTATACGAATTTTCGTATATACATATATATAATTTTTTTTTCCACTCTTTATTCGTTGTGAAGCCTTGTCGAATCCAGTGACCTTTCCAATTTTTTTTTCTTTTTTTTTTCCCTACGCGGTTTTGTCAACGGTGCACTTGTATCAGGGCGGGTTACCCTCGGTGCCATTGTCCTCTTCGGCGATCGTCACAGTTTTCGTGTTAAGCTTGCTGGAGCAGGGAGCTTCCGTTTCTCCCTGGAGTGTAGATGTAGGCCTCCTTTATGGGCCCATTCTTTGCCGTGATTGTATTTACACGGAATGCCCCTACAGTGCCTTCCTGTGTCGGCTGCGTGGAAGTTTCCCGCGTTTGCGCTGGTTGCTGCTCGTTATTTTTGTTTTTCTTCTCCTCCGCCCGTTTACGTGCCCGACAGTCCTTCATTAAATGCCCGATCTTTTTGCAGTAGTAACATGCTACGTTGACTATGTTTACGTCTTGTTGTGCCGGTAGCGGGAGGCTATGTCGTCCGGATTGACGGTGGGCTGTGCAGTCTTTTGCCAGATGCCCTGGATTACCGCACGTAAAGCATGTGCGGTCGACGTCTCCCGTCGCGCCTTGTGACTGCCGTGAATTGTTTCCCCCGTTACTGAGCGTACCTTGATGTCCTGTAGTCATCTTTTCGACCTCGATGGCCCCTACGATAGAGTCGTGCAGACTCTGATAATTGCGTGATCGTACGATGGTTTGAATCTCCTTTTTCAACCCGTTTTCAAAATTCATTTGAGCGCTTTTTCGTGTGGCTTCTCCAATGTAGCGAGCCCCACGCGAGTCAATTCCCTCGCATAATTTCTCGATCACCTCTACCGTCAGGGTTTCGACCCGAGTAGCGTATGTGGAGACATTCTCCTTTGTATCTTGACGTAGGGTACAAAACTGATATTGTAAAGAGGCGAGTGACTCGCGTTTCCCGTCCAGTGCTTCCAATTCCGCGCGTAGATCGCCCAAAGTGACGACGGTTTTGTGGCGCATCTCTCGCGTCGCTCGATCCTCTAGTTTGCTGCTCCGTATGAGTGCAAGGAGGTCGGATCGTTGTCGAGGGTGTACCATGCCCCAAACCGCTTCGCAGGATAGCATAAACCCTTCAAGCTTCGTGGGGTCATTCCCATCGAATGTTTTGATGTTCCGTAGGGCTGACGGTACGTCCATGTACACCCGCTCTACCTCTTCCGGTGCCGATATTCTTGTTTGTCGCCGATATGGTGAGCGTGTCCTTTGGGTGGTTACATCCCTCTGTCCTTCCTTGGTGCCCTCCAGGATGAAGTTCCGCAACGTCTCCTCCATTGCCTGAAGTCGCTCGAATACTAAGTCTTCCCTAGCTCCCCCTTCCGGCGAAGATGTTGTTGCTTGAGCCTGCCCTTGGCTTAATCGCAGCTCGATACCCCGGAGCTGCCGCTCCATTTGGGTGAATCGTCGTGCTGTTGCGTCCTCGAAGTGGGGATGATCCTCAGACTCCTTGTCGGATTCCTCATCCGCCTCTCCCACCGGTCCAAGTCCGGCGAAAAGAGTCCTCCGAGTTCCTCGCAGGGCTGGTCGAAGGGGTATCGTGTTGCCTGTTTCCCCTACTACTCGCAGCACGCTGTTTTCACGGTTCCAGTCAACGGGACACTTTTGCCCGCGATGCTCGTTCAGCATTCGAGAAATTTCGTTGGTCACCATCCCAGGGGTGACCTCCCCGCGCCTGGGTTCGAACATTTGGACGTTGACGTCCTCCCAACCAGTAGGATTGGCGAATGCAGAACCTCTCTGCATATTTACCCCGAACAGTGGGTTTGGTGAGCCCTGAGGCTGGTGTTCGTTTCCTTCAACAGAACCCTGGCCCAGCGCTTGACGGGTTCGGTTCGTGATCTCAGATAGCGCGTTTTCGATGTCTGCCGCTGCCCGCAGCGCGTCGTCTCCTGTCCCAGGAGTTGCCCCAGGTTGTCTCTGCGACGGTACCGGAGTGTTGTGTACACTCATAGCTTCTTCGACATATTCTCTTCTCGGTTCCCGTTAAATTCTTTGCTTGGTTATTTAACCCTTCAGTAGCGTCGTACTGGCTTTGACAATATTTCCACGTACTTCCCAGTTTATTACTCAACTTGTTCCCGATTTGTTATTCTCCTAACAAATATCAGAAATGCGGGATTACTGTATGCTCACCCTCCGCATTACAGGATGCCCGTACGTATAACCCTTGTGGTTCCAGGCTCCTTTACTAATTCTGCTGTTACGTCCCAATCCTTGGCGACGCTCTTCGGGGATCCTGCAGTGATCCGCGAAGACTACGGTTGGTTACCTGTCGTTATTCCCTCGAATAACGGAATGCCCACGTTGATCCTCTGATCGCTTCCGTGGTCCGCCCAAACCCACGTCGACTAGCTTCGACCCTGGTTCGCGGTGCTCTTCAATTGCTCTCTCTGAGAATCTCAAATTACCGCATTTCGCGGATGTTGACGATTTGGTAATTTAGCGATGTTTTTTAATTCTCTCTGGATATCCCACCGCTGCCACCAATGTTATATCCGCAGAAACTCAGTTAGCTACTCTGGGTTCTGCGGGAGAGCCGTTAGCTCCTATGATTCGGGATTTATCCAGTTAAGGGCTAGAACCCAAGGGAATTCTAGTCGCACGATTTATTATTTATCACAGTTTATTAGAGAAATGTTCCAAATAGTTTACTAGAACAATGTTTATTACAGTTTATTAGAGAAATGTTCCAATAGTTTATTACAACACAACGGTAGTATCACTTACTACCGAATTGCGTGCCCTTGCACAAATAATCGTAAACGTAACGTAAACGAACGGAACGTAACCAACCGTACAGAATTAGGAGTTCCGAAGAGACTGGTGGGTGCCTGCTCCCGGTTCCCTATATATAGATAGAAGAGCAGGCACGTCAGCTTAATTTTAGTCGATGTCAGATATTTCGTCAGATTGCTAATTGTTTAAACAATTCTCGCTTTCGGGTAGAATACGATATCGTCGATAATTTCCTAATACCTGGCTCAGCAATTCCTGAGCTGGTGCGTTACTTGCCGAGTCGCTCGCGATTGCCTAAATGCTGCGTTAGGTGTCGAGTTACACGCGTTTGCCTAAATGTTGACTCGACTGTACGGTGGATTTCGTTATTATTTCGCAACGACGCGTGGTCGTCGCCTGCTGCTGCATACCTCGATTACGGTGCAATGACCTTGCCTTAATAATCGAGGTATTGAAATACCCGGGGTACAACAAGTGGACCTCATACCGCCGTGCCCAACACTTGAATGCACGCTCGACTAGCATTCAATACAGTCAATCTGCCGATACTGTTTAGTTTTAACTAGCCTGCGACCGATTTTCCCCGAGACACAACGCTCTGTGAACTACACACCCTCTTCTTTGTATATAAATACTTATCAGTGTCATATATTTCAAGTTGACAGGTCTGTGGTACTTGAATGGGTCTTACCCTTCGCGTCTAACATTTGATTTTAACGCCAAAGTATTTATTTATGAAACACCTAAGGCTGAGCAGAGGATTCCCCTCACCCGCCACCCACCAACCCACCGACCACCCACCAACCCGCCGACTGACGATCCGCCCACCACCCACCTCCCACCGCCCCCACCACCCACTGCATGCCATTCACCGATTCACACGAAAAATAAATTTTCTACCACCCACCCACCCACCTCTCTACCACCCACCGCATATCGCTCACCGATTCATGCAAAAAAAAAAATCAGCCAACCCACCCACCACCCACACGCACCCACCCACCCACACGCAACAAACCCACCCACCCACCCACCCACCACCACCCACGGACACCCACCCGCCCCCCACCACCACCAAGTGGTTCGAGTCCGAGCTAAGTGGTTCGTGTCTGAGCTAAAAAGTGCAGGTAAATGTCGGTGCAGATCCCTTGAGTTAGAACCGGCCTTATTTAACTACTGTCTTGTACTTAGAATCATTAACAAAAGAACCAGCGAATTATCGACTTGTAGACTTTTTGAAATCAGTAGTCAGTTTAATTCAGTTCAATAAATCATTCATATCTTTCCAAATCATTTCGTCGAATTTGAGTATATTCCTCCTGAAAATCATTTAATCATCGAAATCATCAATCCACATCGTTGAAATCTGGGAAGGACGTTCATTTCTGGAGTCGATCGTCGTCATCATTTGATTCTGACTCGAGTATTCGGCATTTTGGAGCTACGTTATTTTCAGAAATCGATCGTCATCATTCGATTCTGATTCGAATATTCATCCAGATTGGGAAGGACGTTCAATTTCGATATCGATATTCTTCATTCATCAATCGAATCATTCGACCATTCATTCTGAGGTAAAACCATTTAAATCACATCGTAAGTTTGGAAAAATTATCATCTACATCTCAAAACATTCATTTCTTCTGGATATTTAATTGTCAATGTTTATTTTTCAACGTATGTTCATACTCCAGAAAGGTTAGAATATTTCCTTGGACAATATATATTCGTGTTGGTCAGTTTTATTTCAGCTATATCAGTGCGCGTTAAAATATTAGGATAGGTCGGGAGAAAACAGTGAGTGAGTGTGATAGCGAATCGTCGCAAGGCGTGCGTCGAGGGTGACGCGCGAGAGAGTGAGATAGCCGCATATCGTGTTCCATCCTATAGAAAGAGTTAGCATCCAGAATTTTCTTGTCCAGTTTAAAATCGTCACTTAGAATCTAGTAAATTCCAAATTTTAACCGTGAATAAAATTTCCTCAATATCAAATATATACACTCTAGGCCCTATCCCGAATTATTTTCCGAAAGGTTAGGTTCAAAACAGGGCCAAAACCTCGATAAAGCGCCATCTCCGAATAACGTGTAAAGGGAGGGTGTAAATTCTCCTTGACCGAGATGGAGTGAAAATTGCTGATCGGGACGTAACATTATAATTCACTGAACGGATTAACGAGAAGGGCCGAGAAGTCGAACCTAAATGTAACGTTGGAGTTTCATAACGTTCCGTAGAGCACAATGACTTCCGCTGTGTTCGGTTTGTAGGTGATCATGCCACGAGCAAACTGTTGCTTCCTTCGGCGGAGTATCAGCGAGTGATGGACAATGCTCGTCGCTGTTCAGGTTGATGATTTTACGTCCTGTGACTTTCTTTAAAAATTTTACAACATCGCTGCCTTTCGCGTATAGACAAGAGTTCAAGCTAACGCCCTCCGCAGCGCTGTATATTTCATGACACACCTCAGCCAATGTAATGCCGTCCGTATCCCAATGTATACCATGGTGATTGCTGGTTAGTCGGTCATTTATTAACCGTACATGCTGTGGCAATTCGTCGGCAGGGTTCCCAGATGCTCGCAGGACAGAGTCGCCGGAACCTCCCCACCAAGTAGCCCAAAATCGCCATCAGATATCAACCAATCACAATCCATCCAACTAATGCGCATGAATTAAGAACATTATGAATTAAAAATACCATGAATTAAAAACATAGTAAATTAAAAACATCATAAATTAAAAACATAATGAATTAAAAACATAATGAATTAAAAACATATTATTAAGTTTTTTATAAAAATATTTAGTTATTATTTGATATTATTTAATGACATACAAACATAGCAACTGCAATTTGGTAACTTATAGCATATAACTATTCACACATAAACTTTTCTTTTTATTATTTCTTCTTCTATTCTATCTTCTATCTTCTATTTATCAGTGATTAAAGCTTTTTCAGTCAGAGATTATCAGTCAGAAACCTTTTGCGAGTCCTTAGTCCTCATCGGCAAACAATGTCATGATTTCGCTCAAGGTATCACCCGAGTCCCGTTGCGGGATTACCCGTTGCGTGAAAGTGTGTCCAAATTCGGAGAATCGCGTCGAGCATTTTGAAATTCATAGTATTGCGAGACTTCGTTTTCGTGCCGTTCATGATAGAAAACACCCTTTCTACAACCGCATTGCTGAGCGGCAACGAAAGAACTTTTAAAGCGAATCGCGCAAGGTCTTTGAATGGCTGCTAGCTTCCGGCGCTTTTGTGCACGTACACGTATGACCAAAAAGCCGACGCGCTTGCCATGATTTCAGCCGTAAAGATTTCGGACCACTCGACGAAACGAATTTTGCGGAGTTGCCCCTCGATTACGAAAATGTCCGATAAATCGTCGAGTAAAAGCAGAGGTAAATCTGCGACGTCGAGTACTCTTGCAGTTGTCAACACCGCTTGTGGAGACAATTTTGTTGACGATTTTTAAATCGACATATTGCTTGGGAGTCGCTTCAGCAACTCAGTCAGCAGCACGATCAAATATTGTCGACATCTGCCTTTGATCTCGTCTAACTCTCCCGGTCTTAGATTGTACGCAGCTGTCTTATTGGTGAATTCAATGCCGAAATCCATCGTGTTGACTGGCAGCAAAGCCAAGCTATTTTCTAAGGCTTCCTCAATGTCTTTGAACAGCTTATTCGCATTCTCCATAAATATCGGCTTGATGATCCGACTAGCAACGGACAATATGAGCGATGAGAGAGTTTCGTGGAGATTAGTCACATGTTCCTGAGTACTTTGGAATACGATATTCGCCTCGTTGACATCGCGTAGCACGGACTTCAAGAAAATCAGGTACAGGTTATTAGCAGGATCCCTGTACATACTATTCAGCGTTCTCGCAGTCTAACATTTCTCCTGCCCGTTGGCGACCGTCTCGAAGTGAGTTTTTAACTTTAACCCCTGGTATAAAATGCGTTTCACTGCACCTTCCCAAGCGAGCCATCGAGTCACTGACAATTGGACGACCCGCAGGGGTGGATGGGGGGGGTGCACAGAGCTGTGGGATGATCTATCAGTCATATGCTTGTCGCCGCTCGAACCACCGGGGAGTGGCGACCCCGCGGTAACCGAGCTCGGGTCATGCAGGAGACTCGTAAGGGGGTCCGGGGCCTTTGCTTTGCAAATGGTCCTGGTCAACCAGCCACCTGTTCGAACGAGCACTGTTTCGGCCGGTGCCAAAGATCCATGGCCATCTCGTGAGAGTGCGTTCATGCGGGGGCGGGAAACTGCCCCCGTGCAGCTCTCGCGTACCGCTTGTTCGCCCAAGCGGGATGGCCGGGATTGCCCGCGGTGGCTCGCAAGAGCTACTGCGGCGCTTGCGAAAGTCCACCGACCCGGCTCGCGATTTCTCATGCTATACCGCGTAGTCTTCCCGATGCTTGGTCAGGACGAAAAAAGCAGACCCGGTCAAGAGACCTCTGGCAAGTTCATCCGCTGAGGTGCTCTGGGTGCCCATTCCCAGGTGCATTGATTATGGCTCCGTCGCTGGTAAATGCAGTAAAAGGAGACCATAGGTGAACGAACCAGGAGGTTGAGGCCGACGAGAAGTGGAGGGCTCTCGCTTTGGTCTACCCCGGGTGGCTACCGAACCACTCGTGAGACGTAAAGAGTGGCTTGTACCACTAGTCAGTTATTGGACCCTAGGGGAGGTGACGATCAGTCTTCGAACGGTGTATCGCATAAAGAGAAAGTAGATCGGATGTTCGTTGCGTTTGCCCTTAATGGGCGAGAGACCCTCACGGGTCGAGCATAGAATGACGGTCTCGTGCCAGATTTCTTATACAATATCTGACAATTGGACGAGATTCAGGAATGCCTTGTTACTGTCATTAATTGAGTTGTACGAATCGGTGTAATACGCACGTCTTTGAGCACTGAAGGCAAACCAATTCCTGGTTTCTCGTACCATGAACTCGAGACTAGATGGTAAGACCGAGGCCACCTTTGAGCTACACAAGTGTAGGGAATGACAGACGCATCATACGATTTGCAGGTTTGGTAACGGTACCCGTTCCTTGAGAAGCGTAATGATTTTTGCCACAGAGATTACTCGCCCCATCCGTTCCTATACCGATTAAGTTTTTTATAGGCAAGTTGATCTCGTTCAAGTACCGCGTCAGGTAGCCGTACAACGCAATGGCCGTAGTCTCGACGATTTGAATAATCCCCAAAAATTGGGTGACTATATCGGCCTTGTTCGAACTGAAGTACCGTACGCAGATCGCCATATATTTTTGTGTCGATATATCAGTAGATTCGTCGACAATGAGAGAATACGGCTCATTGCCGACGTCGTTCACGAGATCGAACAAAAGTGCTGGCGAGATAACGTTTGATATCAATTTCGACCATTTGGTGCGGTGCATGCGCAACGACTCGAGCTTCGATTTCTTTCCGAGATGGACGAGTAATGCGTTTAAGTGATCGATACTGCGTACTGTGCTATGTGTCGCTATATACACAGCCAATTTTAAATCTATCAGCTTGCTCTCGTCTGAAACAACGCCGACACTGCAAGACTCAAGCGATTTTTATTTGACAAATGTAGAGGCATTATCTCGATGGACTTTCGTCTTGCTGTGCTTCTCCAGATCCGTTTTTGGAGCGCGCAATGCGCTCTTGCAAATCTTGCAGTATGCCCCTTGATTGCAGTTGCTGTTGTCAGGGTTCTTCTACAGCCATCCTACAAATAGTAAAAGCAAAATAACATTAGGTTTGTATCAATAAAAACATGTCTGTATAAAGAGTCTTCTTGTCTGAAGCCACGAAAGGACGTGCGACAATTAAAAGCAAACACGACTTATATTGATGGAAATCGATAGATAGACCATAGGTTTGTTCGTTTTCAGAGTAAGCTAGAGTAGAGCGGCCGATTTTACGTGGAAGGTATATCTATATATCCAATAAATATAAATATGCCTTACACGTAAAACAGAGCCCTTTGTTCCAGCTTACTCGGAAAACAAATAGACCTTATGAAACAGTTTAGAAACTAGACTAGAAATATAAACTATGCAAGAACGCGACAATGTTTATACTTGCTTTCATCTATGGAATACTAAAGCTAGCTACATATTAAGTTCAATGTTTTTATGTGGATATATTACCTTTAAACTCGGGTAAGCTTTCCCAGGCTATCCTATATTTTTTTTCATATTTTCCGAATTTTCCTATTTCGGATGTTGACTTTTTTTATCCGTATACCTGTGCTGTATTTGAAACTGGGATGGAGAGGAAGGAAATGTTTTGCGTAGTACCCTGCTGTGTTGTGTGCCGCGTTTGCCTGTAACTTTACATATGGCGTCGGCGTCAATTTCAGGCAGCAGAGACCATGAATATAATTTAGTAGAGTGGAATCTTACCGTCGGGGCAACGAGCGTAGTTTTTATCTCGGCCTCCGACCGCTGGTGGCGCTGGCGCGAAGTGTAGGCAGCCCACCGTTTCTCCATAAATCGTTTCTACACACTGTAACAGGAGCAAACGCTTCGTACAATAATTTCCGTATTTGCGCACCTCCTTAAGAGGAACGGGCGCTCAAACGGAAGGATTCGTGGACTCGAGCGTCTAGGAATTATCGGTTGGTGTGTCAGAGACGTTTTTTAAGTGAAACAATAATAATTTTTATTTATAAAATGACAAGCTCTCATATGATTACAATTCTTTCTATTCCTTGAATCAATTCGTTTTCTTTATTATTGTTTAAAATATGATGTCAATTGATAACGACATTTGTGAAAAATGATTATTCTGATACTGGGATTTGATTTCACTTTTTATTGCATACATTAATTACTTGAGGTCGGAATATTTTTTTTGAGGCACCAGTCTCTCCGGAGGCGTGAGTTCGAATCCCACCGCTGCCACCATTTGATATAGTCCTCTTTGTCGTTAGGACGCAAAAGGTAGGGATCCCGCCTTGAGAAATACTCAATATTTGTACGAATATTAAGGCAGTAGTCTGCTTTACAGGCTTCAAAAAATCGATTTTTCGTTTTTGTCTTAAATCTATTCCAAAACTATCCAAGAATATGTGTTCAAAATTTTAGAGGCCAATTTGACATATTTTCGAAGCTAGATCAGTTTTAGTGGCCGAGCGTCGAGCAGGTGCGAATGCTCGGGCAGACCCGAGCGCGCGCGCTCCACCCCTTCGTGTATTCTATTGTTTGACTATACTCGAATATACCTGAAAGCATTGAACGGTCCTTTGAAATATTATTTGGAGGTTCTAGAAGGTCTGTGTTGAGTAGTTGTTGGGATAACGGTATACAATATAACGGTAAACTATAGCTCTCGGAATCGGCTTCTACACTGCTATTTGTAGCGTCAGCTTTCAGTTTCATTTTTGATTTTGCCGAGCGCACATCGAAATGTCAAGCTACCCGAAAGGTGATCGATGTAAAAGACAGCGTGCTGCGGAACCGCGAAAGCGAAAATTTCACGGCAATCGTTTTACCAGTGTATCATCGGACGACGGAGACTTACACACGAGTCGCAGTGAGCAAAAGTTGAAGGCAGCAAGCAGCGATGATATCATTATTCATTCATCGCACTGCTACCGCATTATTGAATTCATATCGGTGTTTCTCGCTCTTTCGGAAATCGCAATTTGCAGATCATGCAAACAAAAATTAACGTTTGCAGAAAGCGGTCATCGAGGCCTAGGATTTAAAATTGTTGTTCAGTGTAGGTGTGGTCGACGCGAAATCCAGTCAGGACCATTTATAAATACCGGCTACGAAATCAACAGACGGATTGTTTTTGTTATGAGGCTTCTTGGTATCGGACGAGAAGGGATAAACGTATTCTGCGGCCTTATGGATATTTCTGCAGGTTTTGCAAAATCTACTTATCAACAAATCGTTGAGCATTTGTACGCAGCGTCGAAGACACTGTTCGAGAGTACCTGCGAAAAAGCCGTCACGGAAGAGAAAGAAAAAAACGTTGAACATGGAAGACCTGCGAATCATTTGAAGGTTTCGGGCGATGGATCGTGGAAAAAGCGCGGTTATACTTCTTTGTACGGTGTAACAACGCTCATCGGATACTACAGTGGCAAAGTAATCGATCTGATTGTAAAAAGTGGTTATTGTCATTCGTGTACCATACATAAAAATAGTTTGGATGAAGATGCATTTGAGGAGTGGTATGAGGATCATAAAGACTCATGCTCCTCAAATCATACAGGTTCGTCTGGGAAGATGGAGGTAGATTCCATAACAGAGATGTTTTCGAGATCCGTCGAGAAATTCGGAGTTATGTACAGTAATTATATCGGCGATGGCGACTCCAAAACTTTTACTGGAATCTTAAATAGCAATCCTTACGGGGACGAGTGCACAGTGACGAAAAATGAGTGTGTTGGACACGTGCAAAAGCGTATGGGTACTCGTTTACGGAATAAAAGAAAAACCAAGAAACTTGGAGGAAAGAACGGGCTAACGGAGAGTCTCATCAAGAAATTGACGATTTACTACGGTCTGGCAATTCGTCGAAACGTGAACTCAGTTGAAGGTATGAAGAGAGCTATTATGGCAACATTAGACCATTATTGTTCCACCGATAAAAATCCTCGGCATAAAAATTGTCCAGAAGGCCCGGAGAGTTGGTGCGAATGGCGCAAGGCTAAAGCGGCGAATAATCTGGCATCTTTCAAACACCCGGCAAGATTAATTAATGATAATGTAGAGAAGCACATTCGTCCAATTTACGATGATCTTTCAAATGACGATTTATTGACGCGGTGCTTAGGCGGACACACTCAAAATTCGAACGAATCGTTCAATTCGATTGTGTGGCGCCTAAATCCGAAACACGTAAATTCCGGCTATAAAATCGTCGAAATAGCAGCAAATATGGCTACAGGCATTTTCAACGAAGGTTATTCAGCTGTGCTTTCTACCATGCAGCTCCTCGATATTGTCATCGGGCAGCAATGCAAAAATTTTGCTGACACCGTCGATGCTGAGCGCATAACGCGGGAGAACCGGCGCGCATCACTTTCCAGCAAGGAGGCTCGTACAGCTCGAAGATCGGAAAGCCTCCGCCAAAACGAGTTTTTTTAAGAAGAGGAAGGATTATTGTATGGCCCGGGGATAGCCGATTAACATCTAATTAGTGTAAGTATCCAAAAACTTACATTTTTTTGGACCGAAAACTTTACAGCCCGTTTTCTCGAGTTTTCATTTTCACAAGTTTTGGAAAACGGTGCCGGCGATAGTAAAAACAATATATGTCCGATCGAAAAAAACCAAAGTGATCTAGCTTCAGTATTGAATTATCTTCTATTTGAACTAAAAAAGTTGGACAAAAGTACTATTTAAATTACTTGTTTTGCAACTTAAAGTGAATTTTTTTTTTCAAAAAAGTGAATTTTTTTTTCAAACTTCGAAAAAATTTGGAATTTCGTCATTTCTTCGGTATTTTTTTAGTTCATATAGAAAAGGAACTTATAAAAACTAAAAAAAAATTTGGTTCCACTGTTTCAGATGCATCGCACGACCTCCATCACCGGCACCGATTTACGAGTGCACACTCCAGGCGCCCCAGAAAAATCGTTACAACTTTGGCAAATTTCAATAATTTGTAATAATAAAAATTGTTTTTTAAAGCTTGAATATAATATACTATCGTCTCAAAATTTCGTTTACCGCAATCATTTCCTTCCCTTTCAAAAAAATTGTTGAAAAAACGCTTTTTTTTCGGCTCCTAAAGCAGACTACTGCCTTAATGAGTGCAATTTATTATTAATGACATCAAATAAATGGTGAAAGTACATATAATACGAGAGACACTTCTCGATTCTGTATCGTGCGTCTGGAGCTCCAACTATGCTCCCTGATTGTTCGATTAAGACTGACTCGATATTTTCAGTCCTTGCGGATTCAAGCCGCTTAGCAACTGCAATACTGAATATCGTTCGACGCTGAGTCCGCTATTCTGCACGTGTCTACCTCGATCGAGCTTCGAGCTCGTGGTGACACCGGAGACATCGGGTCACCACGATGTCTCCGAAAAACGAAAGACACTTCGTGCATAACAAAGCGACAGAATTTATTCGCGTGTGGACCGCACTGCCCGCGTGTGGATCGCGGGCAGCTCCTCGATCGTCGCTGAATCCAGCTGGTCGTCGCGCTTGGCTGTATTTGCTGTGACGTCACGGCACGGCGATCGACGGTGACAGCCCGCTCACCTCGCGAATTGCAATTGGTGTTTTATGAGAATTGGACGTTTTTACCTTGATCTGACGGTATAGCTTGTTGTCCGCAAGCGGCCGTTTTTTCCCGCCACGCGAGACCCCCTTCCCGCTCAATCCGCGAGCGCGTTAATTTGAAGGAATTAGCTAAAACCCGGAGTTGTCATCGTGTCTCGATATCCCAGAGCTCGGCGTCTTCGCGTTCGCACACCACGAGTATATCTATATCCCTTGTTTATCTGCTCGCCGCGCCCGCCCCAGTATACCTGTATAGTCCGGCCTTATCGCCGCCTGGACAATAGTTCCCCGGGCTCGTCAGCGCGTCAACTCGGTGTGCCGTGTGCCGAGTGACGTCACCAGCGGTGTGCGACAGCGATGCGGCACGCGTATCGATAAATACGATTATCTCCCAACAATGATTTCCCCCCTTTAATTAGTTATTTCCATTGTGTTCTTTTTACCGATAGGAAGGTAACATCGTTAGCTTCCCAACGGTACCCCCCACGTGGGGAATCTTATTACTTTAAGGCCCCTTACTCATACATATAGACATTCGATATTTCGAACGATCGATTACCCGAGTTTCCCGTAATCAGGTGACTATTTCGCTTCCTCGACACATCTACCTTTAAATAATTTAGGCAATTAACGATCGCCAAATACGATCGGCTCACTAGGGAAGCTTTAGCGTATCTTTATTCCCTTTACCGACTCGTATTTTCTAGAACTCACTCCTCCCAAAGGTTCGGGAGTTATTCCACCTTTCCAGTAAAAAATTAGGCTTAACGTAATTTACGAAATTACGAAATTATTATTTTTCCGTTATTATAATTTTCGCAACCCCTTCGATATGTATATCTAAAAAATTCTTATTTTTTGCTCTTTATGTAAACATAGAATTATATCGATTCAATGAAGAAGAGAGGGGAGCTGGCCGATTAATTAACATCCAGGCGACTCAGAATTCGCGAGTTGAACGCGCGCGCACTGATTTCGCGACAGGGAGCCTCTCTCCAGGGTCCGCGCTCGTCAATATAGATCGGCCAGTTCGCCTCATTCTTCGCCTGACACGCCCAACGCTGACTGTACATCTTGGAAAGCCATTAAAGCAACTCTATCACACTCTGGATTTCTTACTTGGCTCTTCCTTGGACAACTCTCGATCTATCCGCACTTTTCAGTGCGTTCAACGTACCCAGCTCTCGACTTCGCTCACGGATTCATCGACTCGGCTTGCCACGGACTCTCTTCGCATCGCACAGCCTCGCCCTTTGCAGAGCGAGACTCGTGATACAAAAACCCGCTCTTTTCAGAGCGAACGCTTTCTAACGTACCCCGATCTCCGGATCGGTACCTGTCGCTTTCACCCACTTCCTCCACCCCCCCCCCCCCCCCTCGCCCCGATTTTGCGCTGTTACGTCAAAACTGTCGGTGTTTCTATTCCCGATTATCTTCACGCAACTGTCGCACCGCTTCTCATAACGCGCGCTGGTCAGATCGACGAGATATCGATCTATACCACTCCCGGTGTTATTCACGATAGCGACTGCCCATTTTTAAGCCTAACCTTGCGGAAAATTGCTTGGGATAGGGCCCTAGGAATGCCTGTTGTTTCACGTCTTAGGGTAATTATTAAATTCTAATCCCTCGACAAATGTCGTTGACTGCCCGGAATGTTAATGAGAATACGAAGGTTATGCACACGGGTCTCGTGTTGACACCAACTCTAACTAGTGTTCTATTCCGGTAGCCGAATAATTAGGGGATTAGACTAGGATAAATATTCGTGCACTAAGAGAACGAACAAAAAAAATTATAAACGGAGAGGTGATTATTAAAATAGAATTGCTTACGTTTGTCAGTGATCGTCGGTCGCCGTTGGTGTTGAAATAATTTAGAACAAAACTCCGGAAATTTAGTGTGATGGACAGATATTTATTTTAACCGGAAATTTAAGACCTTTTTGTTGAAACAAACGGAGATACAGAATAAAACAATTAAAACTCAACTAAATCCGAACAAAATATTCAGTTAAAATCGATGGTCGCAAACAATTCCGAAAATCGTAGAGTAAAACAACTCGGTGCGAGAATTTTTCAAGAGAATATTTCTCAAATAATAACGGTGACTAGTAGAATAACTGGCGCAGAGTATCGTAGCGATCGGTGCGTCGAATAATAGTAACTGGGGCTGATCGAGCGACAATAACCTCGTCGAACGAATGATGGTAACTGGCTCGCTCTCGAGTACATATTTTTCGGGGCATTTATATTATTCTCCTAGATAAAAAGTAGGAGAAATAATGGGTCACGTATGTGATTTTTCCCTCTATTTTCGATGGGTGACCAATGAGAAAAATGATTCAATTGTTTTTTCGTCTACTTCTCCTGGTAACAGAAAGGTGGGAGCAATCAATTTGGTCACGTATGTAGTTTTGTTCTTTGTTTCTCCAAAGGGAAGAATCGGGAGTAATCATCCTTGAAGAGTATGTTCTTCCTCTGTACTTCTCCCACCAAATTGTTTCCATAGCAAAGAACAGGTGAGACTGGGGGTAGCGTGATTTGAATCGAAACGCCCGATTGGTCAATGGGTTATTAAAATCGAGGAGTTTAGAAAGAGAGGTACCTTCGTCGGTCGCATCGCGGTGTACTGAGGTAAAGGAGAGTGTGAAGAAGCGTAATGCCTTTTACTGTATTCTCGCACCTAGCTTTGATTTTGTTTCGGGTACCGCTTCCGGCGCGGGCCCGGCAACTGCCGCGCGTACGTGACCAAATCGTTCGACGTTCGTTTCGACTTTCTGATTATGAAAACGCAGAACTCGACTGTGTACTCGTTACATGCTATGTTTCGGTGGAGGTTTTATCATTTCCTTTTCCGGTGACAGTATTCGAGAATAACAAATCGTCCATCTAAATGGGCCTTATTATACGCGGTCGAAAATCGTCGTCTCAATACTTAAAAATATATATCTGCCGCAACTTATTTGTCATATATAACACTCAACTTAATATTAGCAATTAAAACTATGTTTCCTTGTATATCTATATAGGTATCGATTTTACCTCGTACCTGAGTTCAATTATGTTACAGATAGTCTTTTGGTCCCAAATTTACTTGTCATTTTTATTTATTAACTTCCTTTTCCTAGGTTTTAAATAATGAAGAGGGAAGGTTATTTTGTCGCCTTCCGTCTTTTCTTGTTGTAGTCATTGGGACGAAAATCTTTCCGATCTTCTACGTGAGAAAGAATTATTAATTCTTTTTCCTTAGGTGTTAGATGTAACTGAGGGGAAAGGATTGCTACTCATTACATGTTTTGTCACTTGGTTCGTTCAGGTGTGTATTGGTTGTGGCGCGCCGGTGTAGCCGCCGTTCGGCTCCTCAGGTAGTCATCCCGGTTGGTCATAAAATTCTGCCGCGATTGAACTTATTGTTAACGCAATGTTTTTCTTTTGACATTGACATCGTGATGAGAGTCTATCGGATGACTCGGAATTAGTGTCGATTTCGATTAATATTGGGCTAAAAGATAATCGGAAATTATAAAGTCGATTGTTATATCGAATGTTATTTGTGTCTAATGAAATGTAATTCTTTGTTTAGTTTTATAGGTATTGAATTCGCAGAATTCGCGTGTTTGACTCTCTGTCCTATTTTCTTTCATCTTTGTTTTTCGTCTGGAAATCCTTCTAAGAGATTCTTGTCTGCAAGTGAATAGTCCTTTAACAAAAAATATGTCCTCCTCGGATTTTGAATAGAGGGGCGGAATACCTCGTTTCTACCATTGCATCACCCTCTAATCTCATTGTCTACTAACGCCGTTTCCTCCTAATTCGACGTGTCGAGACGACACGTCGTGCCGGGAGTTAGGTCCCCGGCGGTTGATGACCGCGGGCCTTTTCATTCATAAGTTTTCCGTACGATGGTACGGAAGAACTTACGACCTTTGGGATCTACGAAATTTAGTCGATACTCATACCTTGGCAGGTAGCGAGCTGCCTCGAGTAGGTTGCCTTTTTTAACGCCTTGTAATGGCGTAGCGCTGTGTGTCATAGGCCACCCTTTTTCGACTTGTCTTTCTTGTCCCGTCTAGATCGATTATACCCTGGCGTTAGATCTCTTTAAGTTTGAAACTGATTTTCTTACCGACTGAGTTGATAAGTTAGCTCTTGGCAGAAACGGTTCTTTTATCTAGGTTGTTGATATTTTGGGCTATCTGACCACATTCTTTCTCTTTCTTAGAAGTTATATTTCCTTGACTCCAGTTTTAGTGAGAGAAATAGTGAAGAAAATTTATGCGTTACGCTGGACGTAACACCTCCCCCCCTTTTAAGACGATTATTAGGAGAATCCGAATAATCGCCTTAATTTATAGGTGGGTGTCAGGCTGAGTTGCTTGCTTCGTCTCGAGTTCTCAAATTCTTTCCTTTTCCTTTATCTTTAAATCCCCTTTTTTCTGATTATCTTTTTCCCTCCTTTTTTTATCCTTGTAATTCTTTCTCAGTAGATGTGAAATTTTCCTATAGCTATTTTTACTTTATCTAAATTATTCATGTTAACACCAGTAATCATGTTTGGGGTCATTGACAATTTGCATTAATGTTGCATTGGTATTGCCCTTGCATCAGGGTGCGCTCGATCCCTTATTATTTTAACTTAAAGATACTTATGGTTGAGGTAATTTGTTATCAGTATGGACGGCGGTTGAGTTCGAGGCTTCGAGGTCTGCTGTGTTGCTGGCGTTCGACCCGCGGACTTTCCACATTAAAGCGTTCGGGATGTCGCTTCCTGTTCTCCTGGATATGTATGTCGTGTTCGGTCAGGATAAACCAGCTCAACTGGCCCACTGGTAATAGTAGATCGTCTTGCAGGCTGTATTTGGTCCCGCCGATAGTAGCTTGCTCAGTTTGCTCGGGTATTAATGAAACCCATTCCTCCAGAATGCAAGCTGGAACGTCTTTCCATTGTGGAGGCACGTTTATTCCCACTGTGATTTCCCAGTACGGTTCCCTTCCGTGGTTCTTGTATGAATTGTCCGGAGTGATTATTAGGTTATACTGGACCATAGTCTGTGAATCATAAGATGGGTCGTGTCCTTCAACCATTTAATCATAAAAAAAAACAAATGGTTAGTTCCCTCCCATGCATTTTGTATATATATTTTTTTTTATTTTTATTTTTTTATTTTTTTTTATATTGTTTTTTTTTCCTTGTTTTTTTTCCGATTATTTATTATTATTTTTCTTTCATATAGTAGGTATTATTATTTTGTTAATATCATTATATCCGTTAATTGTTAGTATTCCCTTCTTCCTTTTCCTGCTGGTGTCTGGTTATTATGTATACGTGTATTTTTCTCTCTCTCTCCCCTAAAAATTCCGCGGGTTAAAAATAGGTTCACCGTGAGTTAAAAACAGATTTTATACTCCCTTAAACCAGAGTTTCAAGAACTCCTACTGGTAGTACATAATCGGAATCATCGGCTCCATTATCCAGTCCGATGATGCTGTTGAGGATTCCCGGAGAGGGTATGAGGTCATCGTATTGGTTGATGAACGTGTTTAGCATTCGGGAGAGTCCGGGCTCCCTTTGCGGTGAGTTCCGTTGACCTGGAGTCGGAGTGCGGGGGGTCGCGGGGGGTCTTTCGACAGGTGCCTCGTCCTCAGGTGATTCTGTTTCGTCGTACCTTCCTTCACCCAAATATTCGATGCTGCTAGGGTTTTGTCCGTGAGGGATGATCGTATCCCCTCTCCAGTAATACTGCGTTCCTCCGAGCAGAATGGGTTCGTTGGGGTTTGCACCCAGCCTTCGTGCCCACATTCGTCGGGTCTTATCGGTGAGCCTTCTCCATTCTGGTGGTACCCACACGTACCGTCTTGGTTGTACCGTGCGTGGCAACCTCATCTGCCAGTAGCAGACTACTCTTCCCATTCCTAATGACGGGAGGAGCGGAGTTCGGTTGATAGTAATGGGCAATCGATCTGTCACGTAATTAATCCGAGGTAGATTCCAATATCGGATGGGTTCCAGGAAGTTCGGCCATCCGTTTCTTCCATGTATCGGGACCATACTATACTGCTGGCGTGAAGGTAAAAGCACATCTATTGCCCAGTGATACGTTGTCCGTCCTAATACGATATCGTCGTACGGGTTATCGCGCAATTGCCCGATCCAATCATCCAGTCGTTCGGGAGTCCACACACACACCACCACTCCATTCAGGGGGAACGTATAGTTCGATGTCCCTTTGAGCGAGGTCGATATACATGGCGATTTTCCAGTAACAATACAACCTGGTTGCGCCGGGGGCGAGGCAAGGGATTACCTTGGTGTGTATTCGTATTGGTAAATGTTCGGACGGACTGATGTTTCTGCCTATTCTCCTCCTTCGTGGGGGAGGTGTTCCTACCGCGGGTGGATATTGGGACATGTTACCTGCTGATTGTGGGTAAAAAAAACTTTATTAATATATAATTGGATGTTTGTAGTCTCCATTTGTCGGGACCCTGGTTAGTAATATATACAAAGAATGTTTCGTTAATCACTGGGTATTCCTTGTTGAGAATTATTTTGTAAAGTGGTTACAGGGAGCCTATTGTCAGCCATAGTCTTTATGCCAGGATTATATCTCGCGGTCGCATTAGTTATGGGTACGTTTCTCCAGTGAGAAAAACATTTGGTTTTGTTCCGGAGAAGGGAGGTTAATAGTGCCCTTTCTTGCTTTTTCGAGGGTTGGATACAGACCTGGAGGTTTAATTGCCGTATCAGGTTTTTGTGTTCCTTTAGCGGGGTTTACTTTTCCCTCTACCTTCATAATAGTGGAATAGATCTCACGGGTTTGGTTACCTTTTTGCTCGGGGATCTGGGTTCGTGCGGCCGCGATTGGAGGTGAGAGATTAGGTCTTTCGTCCAGAGAGACGGGAGTTAATTCTTTTGGTTGTATTACCTGCTCTGTTTGTGGTGAATAAATTTCATTATTACTCCGGGGCACTTTGTAAATGATTTCGGTAGTCGGTGTCATATTTTGCCCTGTGGAGCTCGGGGAGATTTCCTTTGTCTCTAGTATTTCGTGCGTTGTTGATAAACAATGTTCTCTGCTAGAACACCGAGGTATTTTGTATATATCGGTGGAGCTCTGGATCGATCTTTCCTTGGGCCAAATAAAATTTATAGGCTGTGCTTCGGATACTGGTCGGTACGCGGGGTTAAAATGTCTAGGTAGCGTTGTGCTTTGATACATATAATGACCACCCGTAGATGGTATGTAAAGCGTATCCGTGTATTATGGTGTCAATAATTAATTTAATTCCTCTGATAATCATGAGTATTCCAATCAAACCCGCACTGAGTGTCCCAAATGTTGAAAAATATCCCCACGATTTTTCCCATGATGTCTTGATGATTTTATTAATTGCTTGTTCATCTATTAAATTCGCAATTGTTCCACCTTGTGTTATGGTGGGCTGCCCGGCTATTCCCCTAGCTACTGAGTTGAGGATGGCCGGTCTTTCTGCGGGGAACATAATGTGGTCGCGCAGATCATCCAGGTCTTTATGTGTATATATTCCGCTAGTCGCGAGATTCTGTGGGTTGCGATAAGACCATGTTTGCTCGGTCAGGGGTTGGAGAGTGGTCGGCGCTAGGCCGTGAATGGGTCGGGGCTCCAATGAATACCATTCGCCGTCTATCCTATACATGGATGGCACTAAAGTGTTACAGGTCACCTGCGTTCCTGTTCTGTTAAGAATGTGTGGGCGAGGGGTTAGGTAGTATGAGTGGTTTGCTGCTTCGACAGGTAGCTGTGTATAACACTCCTTCGTTTCCCTAATCCTGACTTCTATCGCAATGCATTTTACTATATGGGCGACCTCTCCTGCTAATGCTGCCATGTATCCAGGACCTTTCATGATATTATATGCAAATTCATCGGGCGTTTGTTTTGCAAGCCCGATTGTGTTTTCCAGCACTTGTCTTTCGAGGTCGCATCTTTGGATTAAGATATCGTTATACATTTGCGTGATTTGTTTGCTCAGGTATTTCTCTACGTACACGAATTTGGAATTTACATATGCGAATAGGTCAAGATTAGCCGTTGACAGGGCATCCCTTTTGATAAAAGGAATACCCTTTTGTGTTTCTACTATTAGAAGTTTCGGGTGTTCGGTACGAATTAAAGTGTAACCGCAGACGATCGACCGATCGCGAATAGTCAAAGAAAAGATTACTTCGCCTTCGAACAATGAGTATAGAGTTTGCTTGAATTCGGTGTTTCGGTCAGTCGACCGGGTAGCTGCATACTATTGCAGCTATCCTCGGAAAAGGGTCCCAATACGTATCTCCACCATCTATGTCTACGCACCGGCCCTCATTGAGCTCGCATCTTGTACCCGAGCGTAAAATTACCTTGTTGGTTTCTACCTCTACATCGGCCATATAATCGCGGAGGGTTATTTTTACGGTTCCCATTACGTATACCTTGTCCCAATTACCGTATGGGTCGGAGTAATACACGCCTTCACATTCCGAATTTGGAGTGAGGGTTCCCGCTATTGAAATGGGTCGACTAATGGTGCTGTTAGGTCCGATTCCGTTTACTTCTGTTTGTCCGATTTTTATACGCCCGTATCTATATATATCATTGCAAACGTCGCGAGAAATATTGTCCACGTACGAATTTTCCCCATTAGGAACATCCATTCCGTGAGACCACATTCCGCACCGTCGGATTACGCGGTGGACCTCAATTTTGCACTGCCTTACGTGTATTGATGAGTATTGATTGATCTGGAGTAATTGTATGTAGACCGATGTCTTATCGACTTCCTGTCGAGGGATGTCACAGCTTCCGACTTCTAGCAGCGAAACTGTTGTGATATTCAACGTTGCGCGTGTGCAATCGTATCCGATTAATCCTTCCGCGGGGCGTATTTGGAATAACAGGTGAAGTACCAAGAACCCCAATATTAGGTGGATTTCCTTCATCTGTAATGTTATTGAGTTTATGTTTGTTGGTAAATTGAACGACATGCTCCTTACTCGTGGAGTATCAAAAATTTTCATATGAGCCCCATGTGGGCGGGGAATAATTTGAGTACGTGACTTGGAAAATAATGGGTAACGCCTATAGTTTGGGCCCTTCGTCGGCCCCCTTCTCTTTTTCCTTTTCCTCCGTCCCTTTTTATTTCCATAAAACTCTTGGTACGCTAGAATTTACTTTACTTGTTTCTTTACGTTCTTGTGTAACACCTTTGTAATTGATAACACAAAAAATATGGTTCGTACCCGTGAACCGATGACTCCTTCGTTACAAAGGTTGTTAGATCGTCATCCCCCAGTGAAAGGTGCGATTATTATTGAAGTGCAACGGGGTGTACGTCGAGTGCGCTATATTCGTCGGATGTTGAACAACACGGCGTAAGTATAATATTAGTTTGACTATTTTAGCTCTATACGTGTCCTTGTTTTATTATGTGGGGTTTGTCTCGTGTCACCCTTTCCCTCAGGTGGGACTTTCAGTACGAGGATATTTTTGACCTGCGCCGCCTTTTCGAGTGGGACACGCCGGAACCCCAGCTTCCCCGGCGGCACGAGCCTGTTAACGCGGAGGTGCAACCTATCCGACCCCGTGCTTTTCGACAGTGGCTGTGGTTCGTATCCCTTACCCCCTTTTTTTTATACGTTACAGATTTTAAAGGGACTCTTTTTTTCAGGTTTATTTGCCGAGTCCTGTCGCTCTTGGTGATTTTCCTTTAGGTTTTTAGTCTTTCCGATTTAATATATTATTTTTTTTAATATATATATATATATTCCCTGTTTGCTCTATATTTTTTTCTATTATTTTTTTTTTTTTTTTTTTTATTTCTTTTTTTTGTTATTATTTTTTCCTTTTCCCATTTTTTTATATAGTTGTTACGTCCCGGCTCTCGGGTCGTTTTGAATTTCTCGGGAGTCGTGACGGGATGCGCCGAGTGTTGGGTTGCGCCGCTGAGCTCATCCGCGGTGTGATTTCACACCCCGGGTGTGCTCATGCGGCGCATCCTCAGCATCACCCGATATTTTATTAAGTTGACATATCGGTGTCACTGCCGAGCTCGAAAGATACCAACCGGCGGGGTCCGGGGTCCGCGATACGTGCGGGGATTTGCGAATCGACGTACGTGCCGCGGTACTCGTGCCCTGCAATTGCTGAATTGCGGAAACACTGAGCTTCGCTGCGGGCGTTGGAGGATCCTCCAACGAAACAGGGAAATCAGTCTCTGAACAGCATCGATCAGAGTTGGATCGGCTTGGAGGATCTCCGCGAAACGTGCTCACGTAGGTCGTTAAATCTGAGAAGAAGTACACGCGACTTAGCCTCCAAGATAGAGTGCAAAGAGGTCGCGGTAGTAGCTTTTCAGTGCGTTCCGTAGTGATACCTATCGATTCGTGTTACTTAAAATATTGGACTATTTTTATAATAAAACCCCGACGATTATTCGGGGCGAATAACCTACAGACAATTAATAGAGACAGTAAGTGTTAGTTCTACGACCCGTGTTCGGGAAAAATTAGGCTAGTGCAAAATCTAAGAACCTCCCCCCCCCTTCCGGGGAAGCAGCCGCCGTTCTGCAAAGAGTGAGTATGTGTATGGACGGATGAAAGGCGAATATAGTTTAGTTTCTCCATGTATTTAGTTCTAGTAATATAGCCATCTTGAGTGTTAACCGTATCTCATCTTTTATTTCTTCGGGAGAACCCCTTTGTTTTCTCCCCCTTCCTAGGTACTCGAGGACCGGGCCTGTATAGGACAGAGCAGAGCAGCCCACGATAATAATAAAATATTGGTTTGTTGCATCCGAGAACGAGCTTGCTCTACCTCGGACGTAACAAATAAATTGGTGGCAGCGGTGGGATCCCGCTTTGCGTTTCCCGAGTATCCAATAATAATAAATTCACACAAATTTCCCCCCCCCCCCTTTTTCTTTCTCATATATATATATATACAGACTTGACATTCTTAGTTTTTCCGTTCCGATGGTCCAATCGGGGCCGATAAATTCCTCCCCGGTTTGGGACGGCTGCTGGATATTGCAGGCTCCGGAGCTAGAGGGGGGAATAGCCAATTTCCAAGTAGATTTGTCCTACGAATTAAATATCGTGAAGCTGCACGCGGTCGCGGAAGGAGTAATTATTAATACCAGTAACATCGTTTCTATCGAGGCTTCCCCGGGGATATTCATTCAATCCCTTGGGTCTATCACTCTTTGGCACACCTCTGCCCCCTTCCACGTAGTCGAGCAATTCCCGATCCTACAAGACGGTGTTATCGGAGGTTTTTAAACAAAAAAAAACTACCCCCGCGTTGCGGAATCCCCATGGTTCAGCGTGAGACGTTGGGCGGCAGTTTTAATAGCTGTACCTTGTGCGGCCCTCACTTTATCGGTGGCTCGGCGGAGTTTAAATTAAGCCCGGGAGCCGGCGTAAATTTGCTCAAAGCAAGCGCGCTTGTAACGGGGGTGGCGATTCAACCAGCCAGCACCGCGGGAATAGGATTGGCTTCAGGATCGGCGGTACCGATTCCTGGCACTGTCTTGATCACACTCCCTGGAACGCAAATCGTCGGCCTTTTTCACATCGTGGCGGATTTACCTGTCGAATACGACGGGATAATTGACCCGCTTTGTGTCTAGATCTTTGACCGTATTAATTTTCGAGTACGTGCTTCAACCCCAAATTAAATAATATTCATTGACAAATCGACCAAATTAAACGTATAAAATGGCCGGCGACGACGCCCCCGAGGTGGTGGATGTGTCCGTGTCTCTGTCCCACATGGTCGAGGGACTCTCGCTTCGAGACCAGCGGGACACTGTCCCACAATTTGACGGGCGGAATATCCCGCTAAACGATTTTGTTCAGGACGTTCGAAACGCGGCGGCTCTCATACCCGCGGGAAGGGAGGCAGATTTTGTCGCCGCAGTAATTGCCAAACTCGGTGGCGACGCGCGTAGATGTATCGTCGGACGATCAATCAGAACAATCGAGGACCTCATAGAGATCTTGCGCAAAAGATTGTCGCGCGGGAAAGACTGCAACTATTACACCACGCAACTCGCGAACATGCGCATGCGGCAGGAGGAGTCCGTTGGGCAATTCTACGACCGGGTGCGCATTTTGTACTACGGCAGCCGGAGTGCCTGGAAGGCAGAAAAGGGTAGGGACCCGCCAGCGGAAGGAGACGATCCGTTGGCCGGTCTTGCCCGCCAGGGATTTATCAACGCCCTGCCGACGCGCGTAAAAGAGGTAGTATATATAAAAGGAGCCGCCGATCTCGACGAGGCTTTCGACATCGCGGAAAAGTATGTCCTGGAGAGCTCGGGCGACCTTCGCGAGTCCGGGCGATTGAGAGGTGATGACACCTTCGTCGGTCACACGCGCGTCGATTTTTATGACTCGCGGTCGCGATTTCCGTCACCCTCTTATTATCAGCCCGCGAGACCAAAGCCTCGATTGGCATCCCCTGGGCCGCCCGGACCGAGCAGGCCGGGGATTCTGAAACCCAGCAGCCCGGTGCCTTCGAGGGTTGCAAGCCCGAATGGAGCGCGGGAGGGCAAGCCGGGGTATTGTTGCGCCTGCGGCACCGAGGCTCGCTGTTATGCTCGCAATGATGGGTCCGCCACACATTATTGCTACGCATGCGGGAAGAAATCGGTCTGTTACCTGCGTGATGACTGGTCACCGCGTCAGGCTCCCGATTCCCATGGGAATCCGCCGCGAGCCGACCCCGACAGGCGTGAATCGCGATCTCCCGTGAGGCATTTAAACTCCCCGCAGGCTCGTCGTCCCGAAACCTCGACGAGCCGAGCCGACGTAATGAGCGTGACCCCGCGACAACCATCAATTCGTATCCTCAAATCCCTCAGGTAATTCTAACGTTAGATCCGGAAGGCAAGGTCGAGGAGGAGTCTCCCGTGATAAGGCTGTCCGCTCCGGAACTAATTCACGGGACCGACAGTTTCTTCTGCGACACTGGCTCCGACTTAAATTTAATAAAAATAGATGCCCTCGACGAGGATCTTATCGTCGATACCACGAAAGCAGTCCAATACCGCGGAACTACTGAAGAGCGATCGATGACCCTCGGTACTATAAATATTCACTTCCGTGATGTTCCGTCAATATTCCATGTCGTTTACGAGTTCCCTACCGAGAGCAATGGTGTGCTCGGGAAACCATACATGCGACAGGAGCAGGCCGAGATCTCCTTCTACCATAACACATTGGTAACCGCGAACGATCCTATTAGACCAAAACCATTCGTGGAGGGCGCGATTATCAATGAGAACCGCGTGCTAACCGCGAGTGTTCCCGCCGAACCAAAAATATTTCGGATAAGAGCGCGTACGCGGGAGCAGATCCCCATTCGAGTAACAAATTCCGAAATCAAAGAAGGTTATCTCCCTAGGATCGATACAATCGCGGGCTTATACATAGGAGAGGCCCTGGTTTCTCAATCTGACGGGCTTTGTCACGTCCTTGCATTAAACACCTTGGACAAGGACGTAGATATCGAGGTCGCTCCGCAAGAATTGATTCCGTTCGAGATCCGCGAGCTAGACTTCGACGCGGGCTTAGAGGAGGGGGACACGACGGACGAGGACGTAAAACCCCCTACGGATCGCGTATCCGCAATTTTGGAAGCATTGAGGCTCGCGGACTTGAATGAATTCGAGCGACGCGAGGTTATCCGGCTTGTAGAAGAATTTCCCGCACGTTTCAAATTACCGGGAGATAAATTGCCATGTACCGATAGAGTCGCGCATACCATCCCCACGGTGGACGAACTCCCGATTCATACGCGGCAGTACCGATTTCCCGTCGTGCATCGCGACGAGGTCGAGAATCAAGTTCAGAAAAAAATAGAAAATCGCGTAATCGCACCATCGCAGTCCCCGTATAATTCCCCCGTGTGGATTGTGCCAAAAAAACCCGATTCGCAGGGTAGGCCGCGGATGCGCATGGTAATTGATTTCCGCAAGCTCAACGAAAAAACCATCTCAGACGCTTACCCTCTGCCCAATATAGTCGATATATTGGACCAGCTAGGCCGTGCGCAATATTTCTCCACCTTCGATTTGGCGAGCGGTTTCCAACAAATTCCGATGGATCCCAAAGATAGCGCGAAAACAGCGTTTTCTACTCCCAACGGGCACTACGAGTACGTACGTATGCCCGAGGGATTAAAAAACGCTCCCGCAACGTTCCAACGTTTAATGGACAACGTTCTGCGGGGTCTCCAGGGAACAGAAATGTTCATATACCTGGACGACATCGTTGTGTTTGCAAAGACGCTCGAGGAGCACCGAACGAAGGTGCGACGTCTCATGGCGCGCCTCGAGGCAGCCAATCTCGTCCTAGAACCCGACAAGTGCGAATTTTTGCGGAAAGAAGTCGCATACCTGGGGCATGTTATCGGGCGAGACAGAGTCCGACCTGATCCTCGGAAGCTCGAGGCCGTAAAGAAATTTCCCACTCCGAAGAATCAGAAGAATGTCCGACAATTCCTGGGACTTGCCGGGTATTATAGACGATTTATCGCTAATTTTTCCGCACGGGCGAAACCTCTGTCCGACCTTCTCAAGAAGGGAACTCGTTTTGAGTGGGGGCGGATCGAAAATCGAAGCTTCCGGGATCTACGCAGGGCTCTCTGTAGAGAACCAATTCTGCAATATCCCAATTTTTCTAACCCCTTCGTTTTGACAACAGACGCCTCCGATATAGCAATCGGAGCCGTGCTGAGTCAAGAACACGACGGCCACGACCTGCCAATCGCATATTATTCACGCGTACTAAATAGGGCAGAAACAAATTATAGTACGACCGAGAAAGAATGCCTGGCTGTCATCAATGCCATAGAACAATTTCAACCGTATCTATACGGTCGAAAATTCAAACTAGTTTCAGACCACGAGCCCCTAAAATGGATCGGGTCTACGAACGATCCAGGGAAGAGACTCGTACGATGGCGAATGAGACTCCGTAATTACGACTATGAATTCGTCTACAAACCCGGGCGTCTAAACGCGAACGCAGATGCACTATCGCGTAATCCGATCAACTCGGGGAGCTCCAACTCCAGCGACTCGAACTCGTCTGCCTCGACTCCCAGGGTTCTCCCAGTAAATATTGGGACAAAACGGGGTGCAAAAACATCGCATCGGGGTGCAGGAAGGCCGAGGCTGGCCTCAGCTCCACCGCTGGACGCATCATATGTCCCGTCAACACTGGCGCGAGGCTCTACGGGTGGGACAAGGAAACCGTCGCCGCTGGATAAGAGCGCGATTGCGACTCGTACTCGGGCCAGGGCGGTGACGTCACCAGCCGCCACAGGCGGCGAGGAAACTCCGGGCACGAGCTCCGGCGAGGTGACAGCTGCGCCTATACAGAGACTGGGTCATAGCATGCTACCGACTCACTCACTTCCGCCAAAGGGGCCAGTTCCGAGAAGGAAAACCCCTCCGGTGATAACGGAGTCTGCCGCGGAGGCCCCTAGCCCCCCCTCGGAAGACGGGGGCGCGCCGCGAGCCGATGGCATCGCTGTGATTACAAGTCCGGGAATTAGCGACTCCGAAGACGATAAATCTGAAAATGAAGCGCCTGCTTTGCCTGCAACATTGCCAAAATCCCTGCAGGATTCCTTCACAAAATTCAATGAGTCAATAGCCAAGCTCGAGGAAAAATTCCAAAGTGATTTGGAAACCTCAAATCGAACACCCGAAATAATATTGCCTGCTTCCATATCCGACGGCGAGGAAATCGACGAGCAAACTAGAGAAGTGCTCGACGAACTCGACCCGTACGACGATGACACCCAAGATTTGGAATTATCGCGACGAATACAGGAGCTGGCCGAGCGGGTCGAAAAAGCGACGGAAAGGCAGCTCCGATTTGAAAAAGGGAAGTTGCCCAGCATCGAGGCTAGCGCCGCCGAAAAAGAACATGATGCTGACGATGAGAGCGAGGAGCCCCAGGAGAAAAAGAAAGAGCGAGAGGCACCCGACGCACTTGAGACGATCGTCTCCAAGCCTCGCTATTCATTCTCCACACCAGCGCCGGGCTCAAGGCCTATGGCACGCTCAACACCGAGTCATCATCGGGCGTCTCTCCCCCACATTCCGGAGGAAGATAACGCGCCCTTGCCGCAGGCAGCATGGCCGCCAGCAGCGCGCGTCGAACCTCCATCCGTGCCCCCTCGTGCCCCCTCAGCGCCTCGAGAGCAAGAGATCTCGAGAGCGGCCCGGGAACAACGTTGCGTCATCGACGCGGTGGATGACACGGCCACGTGCGACTACCCAGCAGCGAGAACAAGGGCGCGCGAGAGAGAAAAAATGACTTCGGCCGCCCCGGATGTAAACAAAGGAAAAAAAACGTTCACCATAACTGGGACCCGGGAAAACCTGACCTACGTGCGGGATAATTATGTCCACTTTATTTCAGCGGACGGACAGTTAACCACTGTAATCGGAAAATTACTATCCGATCTCGGAATGGTTGATTCTTCGTCGATAAAGGAAAAAAAATTATGCATCGGTCAGATCGCGGTTACCCCACACGGGAAATTTAATATATACAGCGTGGTCGTGAAAGAAAAATACTTCCACGACACGTGTATAGAAAACATTGACCTAGGATTAATTAATCTGAAGGACGTACTGCGGCGAACCGAGATTAAAACACTTCGAATTTCACGCGCCGGGGACCTAACGGATATAATGCAAAAAGATGAATGGTCACTCCGATTACAAAAATTATTTTCCGAAGAAAATATAACCATCGTCCTCTGCTATGGAAAAATCATAGTACCGGTACCGGAGAACAGGAATGAAATTATCGCCGAATACCATGAAAGCCTCGCAGGAGGCCATAAAGGGGTCACAAAAACGTACCGAAAAATTCGGGAACGTTTTTATTGGCCCCACCTGAAAAACGAGGTTCAGAATTTTATTCGACGTTGCAAGTCTTGCCAGGAGCAAAAACTTGTTCGTACGAAAACACGTGAGCCGATGCTTATTACCGATACGCCGGTCGACACGTTCGACAAAGTATCATTGGATACAGTAGGGCCCCTTCCAACCTCCCCGCACGGCAATCGGCACATTTTAACTATGCAGGATAACCTGTCAAAATATTGCCTGGCCGAACCTATACCCGACCTGAAAGCGACCACGATAGCCGAAGCCATAGCGAGACGATTATTCAATCAGTTCGGCGCCCCTCGAGCGATATTAACGGATCGAGGCGCGGCATTCACGAGTAATCTGCTACGTGAGCTATCGAAAATGTTTAAGGTCAAACAGGAAACGACTTCCGGCTATCGCCCGCAAACAAACGGCGCCCTCGAGAGAAGCCATATAGTGCTGACGGAATACGTCAAACACTACGCCGATAAATACGACGATTGGGACCGGTTATTGCCCTTCGCGGAATTCTCATACAACACGAGCGTTCACGAAGGAACGAATTTCACGCCTTTCGAAATTGTTTACGGAAAATTAGCCCGATTACCAAGTCAATTCCCTACGGATGAAAAGCTCCTGACCTATAATTCATTCCTATCCGAATTAATTAAACGACTTTCGGAAATACGACAGATCGCGGGAGAAAATTTAAACAAAGCCAAGGAACGCTCGAAAGCCTATTACGACCGGACGATACAACCTTTCGGGGGAAAAATAGGAGATCGGGCGTACGTAGAAAAGGACGTCCGAACGAATAAATTTGATAGCCGCTGGGAGGGACCTTTGCCCATACTTGAGCTATCGGATCGGAAAAATGCCGTCTTGGAAACTGAATCCGGGAAATTGATTCGTAAACATACGGACAAACTCAAGATGGCTGTAGATTAAATATATTACAAATGAAATTGTACAAGAATGCGTGTGGGAATGAATGTACGTCGGTGCCAAAGTGAAGTGACCAACTCATAAATTACAGGTAAAATAACCATGGGCAATATGCGACTGTACCGGTTGCTACCTCTGATACTACAGTGCGTCTGGGGGGCACCCTCAACCGGCCCATCGTTTAATGTGACACCGATGAACGGCACATCAGGATTATATTATGAACGAACATCGTCGCTTCGTCTACAACACGCGGACTGGCGGGTTACCGTCTTCATCGACACCGAGAAATTCCTTCAGGACTTCCCGGCCGACGAGAGCCACATATCCAGGACCTTCGAGATGTGCCAGGGCACACATCCGCCGCCGTCGTGTATTGAACTCCTGCGGATCGACATCCTCCGGGGGTTGTTCTCTCGTGCACGAGAAATGGCGGCGGATCTCAAAAGAATCTCGGAAGATTCTCAACTGGAACGCGAACCAACCGAGAACCTGCCGCGAACAATGACAAAACGTGCGGCGCCGTTCGGAATAATCGGCACTCTAAGCAAATCCCTGTTCGGCACAATGGATGGGGACGATGCCAGCTACATCAACGACCAAATAGACCGATTATTTGCAGATCAAGCGAACATCACGCATCTGATGGGCCGGCAGATGCACATAACACACTCAAGGCTACAAACTCTGCATCAAGAACATCTCACGGAGACAAGAAGGGTGTCTACTCTCAAGGAAGCGATAACAAAAATAAAGGAAGAAATAAGCCGTGTTAACAAAGACGCGGCCCAAGAAAAATATAAGCAATCGTTAATGGATTACTCATATCAAGTGGAAAGAAAAGTCGAGCGATATATTTCAACGTGCGAACAGTATATACGGACAATAACAGCAGCCCGCAGCGAGCGTCTCAACCCATCGGTACTCACCACCGAACAGCTGATATCTATCGCGCAGGAAGTACAGCGGGAAGCGACGAGCTCCGAGTTCCCTATCCCAACCAGACCACTTTGGGCAGAAACGCTAGCTGAGATCGTCCGGACGGATTTGGTATATCACCAAGGACGGGTGATGATTGTGGTACACATTCCACTGCTGGACCGGACCATGTATCATTTATACCGAATGCATTCATGGCCCGTCGCGCAGAGCATTAACAATCAAACGGGCTCGGCGCATGTGACGCCCGCGACACCATACGTCGCCGTCTCCGCGGACCACCGTGCCTATTTTCTCGCAGACGCGCTATACCTTAGCGCATGCAAAAAGGTGGAAAAGAAATACATATGCCTGATGGAAATCCCCGTAAGTGAGGTTGCAACTTCGGTCCAGTGCGAAATAAAAATGTTGACAGCTCCCACGGCGGAGGCTTTGCGACGATGCAACGTGCGTCTCCGCCCTGAACACACGCCATTTTGGGCCCATTTGTCAGTGCAAGGCGGTTGGCTATTTTCATTTATGGAAGCGGAAACAATCCATATATTGTGCCCCGACCAACCTGAAATCCACGTGCATCTCAGTGGCGCGGGAATTTTATACATTAACCCGAATTGCATTGGAAGAACGCGCAGCACCACCCTAACGGGAATACGCACGTACAGGGGTCGAGAAGAATATTACTACCAAGCCGGGGTGGCACTAAATGTAACAATAGTGGCCCCTGTACTCGAGGAAATTTCCGAGACCGTAATAGATTCATTGTTCGCCAAAGAAAACGAAACAAACCCGGGCATTTTGCGAGGCTGGAAAACCCTCGAGGACGGAGAATCGCTTTACGACATTGAAGAAAAAATGCAAGCCATCGGGAAGCATCGAAGAGAGAGACGCCAACACCGTACTCTTTTCCTTTATGGATTTGTGACTCAAGCGTTAGTCATAATCGGCACAGTGTTATACTGTGGCCGAAGGAAAATATTCTTTGGAGCTCTGAGACTGGGTAAGAGAATAACGGGACATCGAGCCCTGCAGCCGACGGCGGCGAGCGAGCGAGAGATAAGGACCGAAGGAGTCAGCAGCCCGGTGGCAAGGGTAGAGTTACCGTTGCCGCACGGACGCGGGACTCGCAGTCTAAACACTGTGAACCGCTCCCTTCCCCCTCAGGGTGCCATAAGCGATTAGGCGTCGACACTCTTGAGGCATGCATCAAGACGACTGGGGACTTCATTAGTTCTCAAGCTCTGACAGGAGTCACTTCGCGCGAAAGAATTTTCAAACGACGACCAATATCAGGACGGCCTGATAAATATATATATATAAATAAAATAAAATAATAATAAAAAAAAATAAAAAAAAAGATATAACGTGCGGATTTCGGCCATCACGCGCAGCCGAGTCGTCGTCATATAAAAAAAAAAAAAAAAAAGGGGGGTGTGAAATTCGTGTTCTGTGTGCAGCCGTCGTGGCTGCAACAGTGCAAGACATGTCGGACATGGACGGACTCTACGCCGGGATCATGGAATTTACGCGCAGGGGACGATGCGTCGTATGCAAGCGGGAAAGTCAGCGTTGCCCGGACATTGGTGCGTGCGTGCAGCGGTCAATCCCGCCTTCAGCGCGGAAATACGAATTGATTCGATGCAAACTGTGCATGGTGGAGTTGCTCGGGGGAACTACTCCGGTCACGTCGGTGCGTGCCTGGTAGAGTATCAGAGACTTTTCGGGAGCATTGTGACGGGCCGGGTGCCCATGCGGCCTTCTGGCGCGGACGGTTTTTCGGGCGCGGCGGCAAGGCTCGTCGCGGCGCGAGCCTCCACGTCGGGCGAGGCGGGCGCGGCGGCCGGCGATGTTCCGGCGGTGACGGCTGTCGTCGCGAGATCCGCGCAGGCTACTGCATCGACAGTCGAGGTGGCGCGCTGCGGGGGCGCGCGGGGGGATTCCGCGCCGGTGGCCCACGCGATGGCCGGGGTAAGGAAACGGAAAATAGCCAACACCGGAGGTCACGGACAGTTCACCATGCCGTCCCTGACCTCGGTGGGGACCCAGACGTTCAGGACGACGTCCAACTCCAGCACACAAACAAAAAGGCTGTGCCTTGTCCCGGGAGCCAGGGTCAATTTTGTAAAATGGGAAGACCCACAAACCGTCGGAAACCTGATGGACGAGTGGACGCTCGACGATGGCCCGCCGACGGAGCCCCTAATTGCGCTCCCGAGATTGAGCACGGATCTGATGATCCTTGACGTCGACGCCGGGGCATCGACCCCTTGCGTTGAATTGTGGGCTCAACTCGACCCCTTGCATCCCGAGCGGAGACGTGGGGAAACCATGAAAGTCGACGACCGGGCCGCCGTCGGCGGCATTTCCGACGCTGGGGCTGGACTCGGCGCAGCAGAGGGGGGACAGGACGCACCCGAGAAGGACAACAGCGAAAGGGACAACGCTGAATCCACTGAAGTCGAGTCACGAGTCACCGACGGCGATCTTGCCGACGCTGTCGCGGGACCCGACTCGGCGGAAAAGGAAAAAGAATTCGCCGATGGAGCCGCCGGAGAAGAGGAAGCCACAGAGAACGACGTCACCAGCGACAAGGCCGAAGCGCGGGCCACCGTCGGCAGCATTGCTGACGCTGATGCTACGCCCGGCTTAAGCAAGGGAATGGATTCGGGCTCAAAATCATCATCGTCCCCCGATTCATCCTGCGCGGATGCGTCGGACGATGGCGGTGCAAAGGATAGCGACGCATCGCCCTACAGAGATCTCTTAAGGGAGATCGAGGAATTTGAGAGGCAGGCCACCGTCGGCAATACTCCCGACACGGGTGCGGGATCCAGCGGAAAACAAAAGGATGCGGTAGGAAACGACGTCAACACCGCTGGAGTCGAGTTGCGGGCCACCGTCGGTGATCTTGCCGACGCTGGTGCTGGGCTCAGCTCAGCGGAGGAGGAAGAGGACGTCACCAGCGAGTGCGACGACTCGGAGTTCTCGACGATCTCTGAGTCCTGCACGAACGAGTCCACCAGCGACGGAGGTCCATCCGAGGATACCTGCGTGCGGGGGGATGCGAGCGCTGCAGAAGACAACAGCGCAGCACCATACGGCGCCTCACCATATCTTCGGCACATCCGTCGCGGGGCTGGCCGAGGACGACCGGCCCGACCGGCGTACCGTGCTAGTGAATAAAAAAAAAAAAAAAAAGAAAAAAAAAGGGGGTTCTTAGTGGTGCATGTCGCGTCATGTGCTCCGCATTATATACAAGTTTATACAGGCAAACAGGGAAGGAATGAACGAGTGAGTAGAGAGTAACTAGAATATTGATATTGATTAACAGTCGATGGGGGCATCGACAATTTTAACTGGGGAGGGGTGTTACGTCCCGGCTCTCGGGTCGTTTTGAATTTCTCGGGAGTCGTGACGGGATGCGCCGAGTGTTGGGTTGCGCTGCTGAGCTCATCCGCGGTGTGATTTCACACCCCGGGTGTGCTCATGCGGCGCATCCTCAGCATCACCCGATATTTTATTAAGTTGACATATCGGTGTCACTGCCGAGCTCGAAAGATACCAACCGGCGGGGTCCGGGGTCCGCGACACGTGCGGGGATTTGCGAATCGACGTACGTGCCGCGGTACTCGTGCCCTGCAATTGCTGAATTGCGGAGACACTGAGCTTCGCTGCGGGCGTTGGAGGATCCTCCAACGAAACAGGGAAATCAGTCTCTGAACAGCATCGATCAGAGTTGGATCGGCTTGGAGGATCTCCGCGAAACGTGCTCACGTAGGTCGTTAAATCTGAGAAGAAGTACACGCGACTTAGCCTCCAAGATAGAGTGCAAAGAGGTCGCGGTAGTAGCTTTTCAGTGCGTTCCGTAGTGATACCTATCGATTCGTGTTACTTAAAATATTGGACTATTTTTATAATAAAACCCCGACGATTATTCGGGGCGAATAACCTACAGACAATTAATAGAGACAGTAAGTGTTAGTTCTACGACCCGTGTTCGGGAAAAATTAGGCTAGTGCAAAATCTAAGAACCACCCCCCCCCCCCTTCCGGGGAAGCAGCCGCCGTTCTGCAAAGAGTGAGTATGTGTATGGACGGATGAAAGGCGAATATAGTTTAGTTTCTCCATGTATTTAGTTCTAGTAATATAGCCATCTTGAGTGTTAACCGTATCTCATCTTTTATTTCTTCGGGAGAACCCCTTTGTTTTCTCCCCCTTCCTAGGTACTCGAGGACCGGGCCTGTATAGGACAGAGCAGAGCAGCCCACGATAATAATAAAATATTGGTTTGTTGCATCCGAGAACGAGCTTGCTCTACCTCGGACGTAACATAGTTAAAACTGGTTTTCCTTTTTTTTTATCGTGCCTGTTCCCTTCTTTCCTTTTTCCTCCCTAATCTTTGTCACAAAGGTGAGGGGATAGTTACCGTGCTTTCCTGTCGTGGAACTTACTCCTTTGCTCTGTTCGAGGGGACACCTCTACCCCTTTCTCTCACGTGTTTTGCTGTGTCCGGTAGCGGGGCTCCCTTCCTACATATCTCTACTTGTCTTGTTTGCCTCTTGGTACGGGGGAAGGGGTTAAAATTTTCCTTTCGTTTGCCTCCTATTGGTTTGATTCGGTTTTTCGGTTTGCGTATGAGGGAGGGGGTTGTGTCCCTTAAATACTCGGACCGGGTCGTCGTGCTTCTCAGTTTAAATTTTCCTTCAAAACACAAAAACGATGTTCTTTGCGATGGAACAACTCCGTGAGTGTACGAACGAGGTGATGGACTTCGGGGGTGCCACGGTCGCGTGGGAGTTATCCCGTGGGTTCCGGGGCCTTATCCCGCCTTGGATCGCCCAGATGAGGCGATATATCCAGGGAGCCAGGGAGGATCGGCGTTTCGACAGACAGGAAGTGTAAGTATTCTTTTTCCTTCTCTCCCTTTTTTTATTATTATTTTCATATCTATTGTGACGTATTTTCCTGGATCTCAACGCGAATAAAAAAAACACAAAAAAAAACAAAACCGAAAACGCGAAAATCGAAGCTCAAACCGAACGGGAGCGGAGCGCGAAATCGAGAACTCAGAAAACGTCACCTTCGGCCGCCCGCTTCCACGGATGCATCGACGTCCCGGTGGGCGCCAGTTAATTTTTGTTTCGCCGGTATTAACAACCGGACTAAACTGGAGGTCGGTGGAACGGCCGACCTCCGCAGGGTCGATTTTTGTTTCGCCGGAATCGCCAAGCCGGACTAATCTGGAGGTCGATGGAACGGTCGACCTCCGCAGGGTCGATTTTTGTTTCGCCGGAATCGCCAAGCCGGACTAATCTGGAGGTCGATGGAACGGTCGACCTCCGCAGGGTCGATTTTTGTTTCGCCGGAATCGCCAAGCCGGACTAATCTGGAGGTCGATGGAACGGTCGACCTCCGCAACGGAAATACACGAGAACAGAACAAAAAATAACGAGATCACACAAACGAGAACTGAACGGTACGAGAACTAACGCCGATGCATTCGCGAAAGCGAACGGTTGCGGAAATGCACGGTTGCTCAGGATGCGGGTTATGGTAGAAGGGTCGCGATCCTTCGCCAATAAAGTAACGCGAAATCAAAAATGCGAAATCTCAAATATCGGAACCCGAAATTCTTAATTAACGTGAACAATAATTTATTGGCTTGTTAAGCCACGGGATCGCACACTAGGGCATCGGGAACGCTCAGCTGACCGGGGGGTCGGAGCGAGCGTAACGGGAACGGATCGATACGCGATCGAATAATTATCGGAACGATAAACTCACCGGATCAGCGTACTTTTAATCCAATAAAGTGGCGGGAACTGCATCACCTGATGCCTCGAGAACTTCACACAATCACTGCACCTCAAAAGCATTCCTCAGAACGCACCTCGAGCACAGAAAAATCGGTATAAAAATCGGAACCGAATCCGCACTAAACACAGCACACACGAGTCAGCTAGCGAACGCACGAAGTGACAGGTAGCGTGAGCGCGATACGCGAACCGAAGCGAGAGCGATAGCCGGAGTCTACGGCAGCGCGAGCGAGAGCGAACGACTCAGCGCGCGAGACAATAGCCCAAACGTAAACACCGGTCGCGCGAGAGGTCCGAGTTGCCTCGAGGACGACTCTCGGCAGACTGATTAGCCTACGACGATATTCTAAGGAAGCGTTATGATTATCGCGAAATCCTTAGCCGATAGCTACTGCCCTCTCAAACTATTTCCAAAGCGTCACTTAAGCGGGAACCGAAACCGTAACGCGGTAATTTTTGAAATTCGTCGCGATCGTTACTCCAAATTCAGGACGTGAAAACAAGGCTCTCTCTCTTAACTAAAACACAGCACAAGGTGTTCCGATCTTGCCCGGACCGTACTAAAACCTCCGCCTGTTCTCCAACGTCCTGCATTATCACCTGAACGGAGTGCCGGGTTTGCACCGGACTTTGACGTATTCGCGACGAAATCTCGTCGGGCTCTTCTCTATTCGTGTTTCTCACTTCTTCGAGATTCTCTCCACCGAATAGATCCGAGGCTTCCGACCTGAACTGAATCTTTTTAACTTGTCTCAAAGCTTATCCCACACCCAAGCTCATCAGTAAAGTCTAAACTGGATCGTAGCCGTAACGCACCTTACTTAAACGAGAGCTGGACGGTACCTGGACAGCCGAGGAGCAGTAAATCGAGAACGATAACGAGCTAACCGAACTAAATCGATAGCTGCATCCGTAAAACGTTAATTTATGTGTCTTTTTGTGACGGTGATCAAAAAATCACGTCACACTATACATGTTTTCGTCTCTTTTTTTTTATTCAGCTGGAATACCTCAGAGGCCGATGCCATGGGTCTTCGGGCCTTGTTCGAGATGGAGCCGTTCCCCGCAGATCCCGTGGAAGATTGGGATGCGGAGGAGGAAACGGCAGAGGAAGAAACAGCGGAGGAAGAGACAGCAGAGGAGGGGAATTCACCCCTGCCCGTTCGCAGGAGCTGCGAGGGCTGTCAAGAGAAGGGCGATTCCCCCTTCTTGGAGGCGGCCTGCCGAGCCTTCTTGCGAAGGTAAGAGTTTCACCGTTTGTTTTGTTTCTGCTGCTTCCGAGCCGTTCGCTTCATTTACTCCCGGGCAGTGTTATTAACCCCAAAAAAAAAGAAATGGAATGGTAATTACGTTTTCTTTTCAATCAATTTTTTCCTCTTTTTTTTTCTTTTTCTGTGTTTTACAAATTTTTAATTTATGTATTTATTTATATCTCTCATTTTTTTCTTCTAGGCAACCGTTGGAAAACGCGGCGGCGGGTTTGGCAGCGCTCTTGGCTGATCTGGGGGTGCGGGGTGGTCGGGCCTTCGTGGCTCCCCCCGTGGTGCCGGTTCCCGATGTGTTCGGTGAACATGGGGAAGAGTCCTGGGAGGATCCCGAGGAGGAATTAAAGTTCGCGGCGCTGGTCCTCCGGAAGATGGAGGAGGCGGCAAAGCGCGGAAAAAGGAAAAGGGCCGCGACAACACAACGGTACCGGTTGCAAACCCGGGAAAATGTTTCGGGAGAGTAAGTGTGCTCTCCTTCCTTACTTTTATTAATGTTTATCGAATCCAAAAAAAAAACTTAATTTTGTATTTCCTCCCCTTTTGTTTTCAGCGAGGACACCGAGGACGAATCGGAGCGCGACCGGCTGAAGCGACGGGAGGTGAACCCGAGGTGTGCGACACGTCAGACACGGAGGGTCCGACTCGCCCGCGTACGCCGCCGTCCTGCAATAGTGAGTAGTTCCTTCTTTCTTTTCGTTGTTTCTTCTTTTTTTCAATTACTAATTCCTTTGTGTTATTTTTTGTTACAGAAACAATGGCCTGGAGACGCCGGCGTTAGTTTTATGATTATGTATTTTATCTCTTTTTTTTTTGTAATTAGAGGTTTTTTTTTTTTTTTTTTTTTTTTTACTTGAGGGTTTTTTTTTGTATGTATTTGTGTTTCTTTTCTTCTCTCAATATAAGTCTCTGAGAGACATTATAAACAAAAACAAACCTGCGTGTGTCAGCGTTGACCCTCTAATTCCCTCCCATTTCCCCTAGTTTTTAACGCGAGCTCCCCGGAGGGGACAAAATAAAACCAAAATTACGTCTACCGGCTCTCTGCGACCAGGGTTCTGTCCCTATGAGATATCTGCGTCGAGGGTTCTGATACCCAATCTGCGTTTCTTTCGGTGCGGCCAGGGTTCTGTCCTTGTCTGAGCGGAGGGTTTAAACCCCAAAAGGAAATTGTTGCGGTCATCAGGGTTCTGTCCCTCGATTGTGCGGACTTCGCGGAGACTCGTTCATCGAGTCTTGCCACGGAGGGCATCAAACTCTGCGCTCAGGGTGAGATGAGGGGGGGGGGGGGGGGGGGGGGAAGAAAAAAAAATTATTTATGCTCTCCATTCGCCGAGCTTTTGACGAAACTGCCAAAGAAATCACCCGTTCATCGGGTTGGATTTCAAATCCCGTTTTCTTGTTCCTACTCCGTGTTCTCCTTTTCCCAATGTGTTTTCTCTTCTTTTTTTTTTTTTTGATTTGTTATTTTCAGGGTTTTTTTTTTTTTTTTTTTTTTTTTTTTTTTTTTTTTTTTTTTTTTACTAATACGATAGAAGTATGAGTTTATTTTCGTATTTATTGTGTAAAATTGGAACAAAATTTCAATATACGTCCTTATGGGACAATTAAAATTAAACAATGTTTTGCGTTTTCTTTTTTTTTATGATTACGGTTTCCCTACCTTTAAACGGTTTAGATGTTATTATATATATATATATATATATATTATTACTATCTTCTCTTGTTTTTATTAATTATTTAAAATTTATCTATCTTTTATTATTTTATCGTCTATTTATTATTTATTTATATATATTTATATACGTATATCTCTATAGGAATGCCTACATATATATATATATGTACGCGTTTATCGTTTTCCCCTCTTTTTTTATGTAAATTTATCTAATTTTCGTCCTATTCTTTTATCTTGCCTTTTTCCTAACTATTATTTTCCATTCATCTCGGTCATTTCTGCCATAGAGATTATTATGGCATATGCTTTCAGAAGGACGAATTTTAAAGCGGTCATTTCAGTAGCCAGTTCGCTGGTACCGAATTGAATGACTATATGGGGGTCTTCTAATGGCCAAATTACGGTCATTATTACAGCATGGACCGTTCCCTCGTGATGTTTCACGACGCTAAATTTTGCGTCCACCTCAGACAGAGTCTGCCGTATTGTTTTTATGTATTCTTCTGCGTCGCCCTGTGTGACCTGTTGTTCATTTCCGTCAATTTTGTCTAGAGTTAATTTTACGATTGTATTGACTAAACGTATCGCCTTATTTTGCCACCGGGTAGCGAGAGTTCTCCACACCGAGTGTTCGGTCGGCCTACTGTTTGCTTTCGTTACTACCTTTTCTCTACAGGTTTCCTTATTATCTCCTGTTCCATTAACGCCTGAACCTGAGAGACGGGTCTCGCTTCGTTGTTTTTGCGGTCCGATGATTTCTTGACCTTTTATTGGTTTCTTGATTTCGTACGTTTCCTGCCTGCATGGGCCGAATATTGCCTCGAGTATCTTTTTCTCGTCCTGGTTCGCCATTGTTACTGTGATGGTTGTTGTTGTTCTGTAATTGTCAGGATCCTTGTTAAACAACTGGTTTCCAAACCCTGGCAATAAAAATGTCCCCAGGCGTGCTCTACTTCTACTGGTTCCTTTTGTTAAATTACTTTACAATTCGTTAGTTATTTAAATCGAAATTTTCGTGCTTGTTTGAATTCCCTTAGCAACTCCCTATTTCGCTGCACGCGGTGATTGGTCGTTCCCCTTGATCTTCCGTCTCCTCCCGACTCTCTTAACCAAAGGAACCCTCGGTCTCTGTCTGCCTGTGTTCCCTATGGTTGCTTGGGGGAACGTTAGCGATCCTATTGGTTAACCGGGGTGCGTCTTCGGTTGTGCGTGACGAGGCGTTTGTCCCTATGCGGGTTATGTTACCCGTAACTTACCCTTTTTGGTTATTTTCACTTTATAGAGTCTCTCTCTCTCTCTCTCTTTTGCTTTCTACTTCTTTGTCCAACAATTTTAAAGCTTCAGTGGGTTTTATTTTTATTATTATATAGGTATATCTGTTTTATTTTTTATTTTTTATTTATTTTTTTTTTTTTTTTTAGATAGGGGTTTCCATTCACCCATGTGATTATTTATAATTTCCCATTACCAGTCTATAACCGACTATAATCCGCAAAAAGAAATAATGATATTGACAAAACTTTAAGTATTATTATATCTATCAAATATAATTATTCGGATACGATTGTTAAAATTATATATATATTTTTTTTACCTTGTTATTATTATTTATTAACGTTATTTTTATTTTCCAGCATTCCTTTTTTTTTTTTTTTTTTTTAGAGGAGCGTTTTACTCCCTTTTTCTTTTATTTTCTTGCAAGTGCTTGTAGGGTTCGAATCGTGGCTCGAGTGAGGTCATTGGCCTCTTGAATCATCATTGGAGTCACGAGATGTTCGTACTCGTGGTAGGGACGGTCGGGAATTATTATGATATTTTTCACGAATAATATCTCTTCGTTGCAGATATCGCATTTGTTTGCGGCTATGGCGCATTGATAGCAGGCCACCGTGTGTGTGCAGGGGACATATATTCCTCCAACTCGGCGCATACCACAATAACGGCATAGATTTTCGAAAACGACGTCGTCGAGTCGAGTTCCCGGCGCTACAAAGCCTGTGGGGATGCACTCCATGAGCGCAGCCTTTTCGTACTCAGGGAGTGGAATTCTTTCGAACCGAATGGGTTTGGTGCCCTTCTGGCAGTACGATCTGTAACAAGCCATGGTCTCGGCAAGGGAGGCATCCATCGGTGGCTTGAGGGTTACCTTTTGGATATACTCTGCGCCTTTCCTGGCGAGTACGTATTTGCATTTCTTGTACCAGTATGCGTGTTGCTCCCACGGATCGTCCTTGGTGGTCCATTTGTGCAGGTGGCCCTTGCAACTAAAGCATTTCACCTTATCCCCAATGCCGAGATAATAAAGTCCTGCGTCGGCTAAACTTGCGGGTCTCTGCACCATTGATTGCGGCCAGTCTTCGAAAGTCTTAATTCGAGCGTCGTAGCTTGAGAAGTCCATCATGCCGTCGTGTTCTGGTGCGGGAAAATACATTACCCGACATCCTTGGGACGTGGGTAGAGTACTCGTATGGACATTAGTTGGTCCGTTTTTCCCTTCGGTTTCTCCGCGAGGCTCGGCCCGTTTAATTCCGGTATCGTCGGAAGATGGTGGCGGGCCCGGAGGGGGAGTCTTGGTCACGGTCCGCTTGGCAGGTAGAGTGGTCATGTTGTTGCCGCCCGTGGTGTCAGAGTTGCCGCCGTTTGAATGCTTACGGGTTCCAGCCACCATCGCTTTTTCCTTTTCTAGAGGCGTGCTGCTTATACAATTGTTCCCGGCGCCCACTCTTTTTACGGTCCCGAGAATCTTTTCCGTGCCTGGCCTTTTTGTGGAAAGGGGTTCGGATGGAATGAGTAATGAGAGGCTATTTGGGGTGCGTCTCATGACGGTTTTCTTTGGCCAGGGAGCGGAAGTTTGACTTGCCCGTGATTTACCCAATGTTTCCTTGGCATGATCAAATGCTTTGTTTAAACTTATTCCGCGAGTTTCGGAATTGGTACTTGATGGCCCAGCTTGGACTGCTTTTGTTCGTTGTCTCTTTAATTCGGCATGGGAGGATTTGGCGGAATCCGTGCGTATGAATTTTCCTAAAGTCTCTTCCTGTCTTTTTGAGTTTATTGGCACGTTTCCACAGGGTAATCCGTTAATAAAACGGCAATCGTCGGCATCCAATGTATGTTCGGTGAGCGGGTCTTCGCCTATTTTCCAATCATTTATTTCGACTCCACATTCGAAACAGGTGACGTCGTCTCCTAAACCCAGGTAGAAAAATCCCGCGGCGGCGAGTTTTTCGGGTTTTATGTACGGTCTCGGCCATCCGATAAAACTAATCAGACGTTCCGATTCCTCGCAGTATCGTGGATATTCTGGTTTAGCCATCTCCTCCTCGTCGATCTGGTTGTCTCCGGGTTCTGTATTCTTGGCGAATTTCTTTACCATTATGTTATCGGGATGAGAGATTTCTTTACTCGTTCCGGATGGACGACACAGGTTTTTCCTTTCAGCTGGATGCGTAAATTTCCCTCTTCTAGAAGCTCCAAAACTTCGAATGGTCCGGTGTACTGATCTCCTAATTTTCCGGGTTTCGGCCCTTTAAGCAAAAATATGGGTTCACCAACTTTGAACGTAACGGGATTCATTCGTCTATCTCGATATTCTTTAGCCTTTTCCTTTTAAGCGATTAAGTTTATTCGACCCAGGTGTTGAATTTCGTGGATCTGGGTCACCAGGCGAGTTAAATAATCATCGTATGTAGCGAGTTTGTCCAACTCGTCTAACGGGAAATTTGAGGGAGTTCTAGCTATTTTCCCAAAGACCATCTCGTAGGGAGTATGCTTAGTACCTTCATGCACGTTAGTGTTGTAATTGTAAATAGCTAGTTCGACCCAGTCGTCCCAGTTGCTTTCCTTCGAGGTATATTGTTTGAGGTATTCGCCGAGTGCGTGATGCGATCTTTCCAATGACCCGTTAGATTGCGGATGAAACGCGGTCGTTATTATTTTCCGTATTTTGAATAGTTTCGAGATTTGTTTCATAAAATTACTGAGAAAATTAGCACCTTGGTCGGTCAATACTGCTCTCGGGGAACCGAAATTGCAGATAAATCTCTTCACAAAAGCCTCGGCGATCGTTACGGCTTTAGCGTTCGGTAACGGTGCTGCCATTGAGAACTTTGTTAACTGATCTTGCATAGTGAGGATGTACTCATTTCCTTTATCCGTTTTTGGCAGTGGACCGACAATATCCATGGCAATTTTGTCGAATGCCGTGGCTGGGGTGTCTGTAATTACCATCGGTTGTTTCGTTTTTACGCGTACTAATTTTTTTAATTGACACTGCAAACATCTTTGTATATACTGTTGAATGTCTTGTTTTAAATTTTTCCAATAAAAATCGTGTCGGATGCGATTGTAGGTCTTACTAACGCCCCGATGCCCTCCGACGGCCGAGCAATGTTTTTCTTCAATTATCTTTTCCTGATCTTCTATTGCTGGTTCCTTAACAATTCTCATACAAACAATAACTTTAGCGTCGCTGTTGTTAAATAATAATCGAATCTGGGTGATTATATTTTCCCATGGAACATTACAAATTGCGAGAGATGTTGCTAAACTGACTGTTGTTAAGTTTAATTTTTCAATCAAGTCTCGACAACTCTTTAATGTCTCTACTATATTCTCCAGCATCTTTGTGGGTCCTTCTCCTATTTCTTCGCGTATAGGGAGAGCGATGTAGTATTTATTATTTCTTTTAGAAAATGGTTTTGCCTCAAACAATTTTAGTTTCTTTAAAATCGGTAATTCTCCGCGTTCTTCCAATATCATGCCTCCTTTGTCTAACGGTTTGCCTTGGGTATTGACAAAAAATATCATGCTGTCTTTTCGGGTGTAAAACAGGTCCCTCGATGGTTTAACATTTTTTGCTATTATGCGTCTCTCTCTACCCGTTCCTTGGGAGACGAGGGGCTCGCTGCGTTCCCTTCGGTCGCTTGGCTCCTCGTTGCCTGCTTCCTCGGTGTCGCTCACGTCCAGGGGTCGGCATCCGCGTTTTTTACGTACACGGGTTATTTCGTCTCCCTCATCAGCCTCGCTAGTCAGGTCTGGTGCATTGTTTTCGAGGCTTGCCTCGGAAAATAATTCTTTGTCTTCTAGTTGTGCTTCCCCGTTGTTTCCGGTCGTCTTTGGAAAATCTTCTTCGCTATTTTGGTCAGGTAACTTATCTGTGGAGGTGCGTGATGAACGTGTAGGTGGCCCAAGATGCTCATCTCCCCTGCCTTTACGAATAGGTACATCTTGATAAACCTCGAAATCGCGAATGGCCTGTTCCGTGTCAAACGTTGGAGGAACTTCGTTTATCGGCGTGACATCGTGTCCCGATTGTAGATCGCCCATCGATGCTATGCCAAGCCCTACCGTGTTGTCTGCTACAGGGTCGTCTGGTACCGAGTCCCATGGACATTCCTCAGGGTCGTCTAGAGTCAAGATCTCATCTGGATCTGTAGTCTCGTCTATTTCATCCTCGTCGCTGTCCCAGTCTAGATATTCGGCGATTTCTTCGTCCGTCAAACCGCGTGCGGGTTTCTTCCGAGTACGGGTCGCAGGGTTCGTTCGGATCATAAATATTCCATCTGTGTATGTCGGATCTTCCACCGGATTTCTTGACAGCGCGTCGGCGTTAACATTCGTTTTTCCGGCCTTGTACACCACGTCGTACTCATATTCGGCTAGTTTTAAACGCCAGCGGAGGATCTTAGAATTTCCGTCGGTTGCGCGGCGGAACCACAGTAGCGGTTTATGATCGGTTACTACCGTGAACCGCCGCCCATACAGATATGGTCGGTAGTGGAGGATGCAATATACTATCGCAAGGGCTTCCTTTTCGTAGGTATCGTACCGTTCTTCCGTTTTATTTAAGGCTCGTGAGGCGTATGCGCATGGATGGTCGTTGTTAATTTCTCCTTGCGACAAAATTCCTCCTATGGCTACGCCGGAAGCGTCCGTGGTTAGAATAAAAGGTTTGTTGAAATCGGGGTATCTCAATACCGGTGCTGTGCACAAGCTGGTTTTTAAAATTTCGAATGAGTCTTGCTCTTCTGGGCCCCATTCAAAATCGGTCTCCTTACGGAGGAGCAAAGTGAGAGGTTTAGAAATTTTTGCATAGCCTTCGATGAAACGTCTATAGTAACCTGTTAGACCCAGGAACTGCCGTATATTCTTAATGTTTCTTGGTCGGGGGAATTCACGTACAGCCTCGAGTTTTTTCGGATCTGGTTTTACTCCGTCCTTACCAATTATATGCCCCAAATACGCCACCTCCTTTTTCAAGAATTCGCATTTGTCAGGTTGCAATTTTAAGTTTGCGGTTTCCAATCTTTTTATTAGCTCTCTATAAATTTTTTCGTGTTCCTCTAATCCTCGAGAATAAATTACTATATCGTCTAAATAGACGAAAATGCCTTTACCGAGGATCCCGCTTAGTGTAAGATCCATAGTTCTTTGGAAAGTGGGCGGAGCGTTCCGAAGCCCAAACGGCATCCGGACGAATTCGAAATGGCCTCGGGGAATCGTGAATACGGTTTTATGCCTATCCTCCGGGCTAACTTCTATCTGATGGAAACCTGATGCCAAATCAAAAACTGAAAAATATTTTGCACCGCCAAGTTGGTCCAAAATTTCCGTGATATTAGGAATAGGATATGCATCTGCAATCGTCTTTTCGTTCAGAGCACGGTAATCAAAAACTACTCTCCATTTCTTATTACCTTTGGAATCGTTCTTTTTCGGTACTACCCATACAGGACAATTATACGGCGAGGTAGACGGAATTATTACCCCGTTTTTGAGCATGTCCTCCACTTGTTTTCCTATCTCGTCTTTTGTACATTCTGGCCATCGGTAACCCCTCGTATTAATTGGTAAATCGTCGGTCGTGGGTATACGATGCTGCAATATGGTAGTGTGCGTGAGCGCTTCTCCCGGTAGGTGGTACAAATGGGTACTTTCTTGTAACAGCGTTTCGATGCTGGTTTTTTCCTCCGGGTTTAACTCGTTGAGTCTCAATAATCCTTTTATCTGATCGAGACGCTCTTCGACTACCGAACCCGAGAAAGTGAGACAAAGGCTTTCTCTCTCGAAGGGCTGTATTCCGGGTGACGCGTTCCATGCGCCAAGCTTTTCAAAAAGGTGTGAATTTATGACCTTTCAAAAAGGTGTGAATTTATGAATTTATTCCCCGTAGAGTCCTTGTTTTCCCTGTCTCTTTTTGACCCTTTTCTACGATCGTAGTCGCTCTTACGTGTCAAAAATTCTCTATAGAGTGTTCCCATACTATCGGATGAGTCGTAGCGTTCTGTTGAATGGAATTCTGTTACTGTCTCCGTATTGAACGTGTTCAATTGTGTCTTTGCATGACTAATTTTATCTTTCGCAATGTTAATTCCCAGTCTGTTATGTATACTATCTTGACAACTTGACTCTTGGACAACTTGTTCATATAAGTCCCCTGTTTGTACTTCCTCGACCTCACATGGGTCATTAATGGTTATTTCATTGGAACCTTTATTCTCTACAACTTCCGTGCAGTTTTCTAGTTCCCTACTAAGATTCGTAGTGTCTATAAATGTTTTTATTCCTGTTTCACCTGAACAAAAGTCCGTGTTTAATTATTTGGTCTCACACGGTGCTTTGATCGTTTTTTCCCTTTTTATAGTCATTATCTTTTCTGTTTCTAGAATTGTCTCGATTTTATCCATTTTTATTAATTTACTGTCGTTAGAGCGACTACTATCCTTCACAGAACAAGGTTCAGTCCCTTTCCTTGGGCTACCTGCCTGTGTTGGTATTATATTCCCTGAGCAAAACTCGTGATTTTCCATAGTTTCTGTTTCTTTTATGGCCATACTGCCCTGATTTCCCTTAGATTTTTCGTCTGAGCATCCCGCGGGCTCCGATTCTTCCGCGAGTTCCCTCCCTTGTATTGAATTTATCTGTTCGCGTTGTATACAGACGCCGATTCTTTTTCCGTTTTCTTGCCTTTCGTTTGCCGTAGGGTTTTTAATTTCCTCTATTTCCTTAATCAATAATTCCATGACTGGTACCTGTACTTGTATCGTGTGTAAATTATTGTTCGTCATTTGAACGTATGCCTTTCCGTTATTATTTTTTAACAGCCCGGTTTCTACCATAACTCCCGGTCCTGCGTTTAATGGTGGGAAATATCCCTCCTTTGCTTCTAAATTTTTTACTCGAATAAAGCAAAGTTTAGTCGTCCGGGCAGGAATAATTATCGCCTCCGGAGTGGAAAACGGTATTTTCGTGTCCTGCATTTTCAAACGTCGTTTTTCATAGTCAATGATTACTCGATTTCCGTCTAGATATTCCGATCCCAAAATTCCCCCTTCCGAGATGGGAAAGTCATTTTTTACAACGTGGAAAGTAGCCCGACGTCCAAAAGCCTGAATTGTTACTTGACCTATCGTGTATATTGAAACCGCGGTAATTCCATTTAATTGCAAAATTTGATTACGATTGATTGGAGTGTGCAGGGGCACATGTTTTTCTTTAATTATATTTGGACCGGCTCCCGTATCGACCATTAGAACGATCGGTGTTATTAAATTAACACTGTCTAGTTCTACTGTTGGAACGCTACTTTCCTTATGTAGTTTTATGACACACATTTTTACGACTCCGAAAGGTTCGCCACTGCCGCTGAGACCGTGTGTACCGGGTGCGTTTGCTGAGCGGTTGCTCCCGATGCACCCGTGGTCGAGAGACCGTTGGCGTTTCCCGAGGGATTTCTGTACCGCGTGCCGGTTGCGTTTTTGGCTGGACATTCCCTAATGAAATGTCCTGGTTGTTGACAATAATGACAATTGCCGATTTGTTTCGGCCCGTTGTTGGCTACTTCAGCATACGTGGGTTGTTTAGAGTTTGAACATTGTGCCTGATTGTGGCGGTACGGGCATATATATGCACCGTGTCCGTCTCGTTTGCAAATTTGACATTTAATGTCAGCTGTTTGTTGAAATTGTAGTCCCTGGGGTACATTATTTTTTTGAGATTGGGGTGTCGCATTGTTAACTCGGATGGGGCAGCTGTCTGCTCCATGGCCGGGATTTTTGCATAGCTGGCAAAAAATCGCGACGCTGGCGGTATTAGGCTTTGACGGGGGGAATAATCGGTAACATTTGTCAGCAGTGTGTCCCTGCTTGTTACACACCTGACACACGGTAATCGCCGGGGTTTGGTTAAGAGGTTGTAACCGTATTTTCCCAACACCCGAATTTACCCAATCGAGACGGCTACAAAACCCGTCTCACTCGGCCTTAAGGGCGCCATACGAAATTTTAATTTCAAGGTCCGAACGAGAGACGAGAGCGACCCGGCGTCGCTCAGCCTTGGGAAATAGGTAGAGGGGGTGGTTCGGTCACCTCCGCGTGGAGGAAACAGAGATCGAGACGAAATACGGGAACTCAAAAGATATTTTATTATAACGTATATCGGGAGCGTGGTCGAGAAGCGACTAGCGTGCACGCTCGTTCCCTCAATTACCCAAAAAGCTTAACAACAAAACGATAGCAACAACTCACGACAATATTAGGTAACGGAACATCGGTAACGGATAATCGGCGACAGACGATGCTTCGGAATCTAGGCACTCGCATACAACAACTAACGTGGATCGCAGCCACGGTACCTTGCGCAACCGATATTTCACAAATTAGCCCGATCGCAGCGGGAATACGCGGAATTCTTAAATCACTACTCTAGCCCGATCGCAACGGGAGTACTCGGAATCTCATAAAAAAAATCAGTAAACTAAAATATCGGAAAAGCTGAACTATTAATGAAGTGTTAGAAATTTGATAAAACGGAAAGTAGATAGTGGACTCGCCCGTGGCGCAAACTATTTAATGAGATTAATGAATAAAGGAGAACCTTCCAGGCAAATAATGTAACGGAAACTAGGTGGAATGAAAAATATGAACTTTACTGGATTTTTCCCCGAGAACAAATTCCGCGTTCCGCGCGCGAAGACGTACCGTCCCCACGATAACGAGTCGAGTTTGCTCTATTCTGTCTCTAGCCTCAAACCGAACACGTACGACGATCTCACCGGTTTCGTTGCAGTTGCGGGAGCTTCTCGAGTTGTCCTCGGCCAGAAGTCCCACTTCGCGTATGGCAAGATGTCGGTATTCTCGCGAGACGTTAAGCACGGATCGGCAGCGGTCACGACGTCCTTCCTTCTCGGGAGCCTACGATTGAGTCCCCGAGGGAAGTAACGCTCTCGCTATCGCGGGTCCTTTTTCCCCCCACCCTATGCCTGTCTTCATTTCGCCCTCTACTCTATTTGTCCGAGTTCCCCGAATTACGGAGATCTCGCGCGGTTCTTTGAATTTCCTCGCGTTCGTGGTATCGTGAACGCGAGGTGTTGAGTACGCTCGTGGTGGGAGGTGAATCCACGGGCGTCGTTGCGCGTAGACACGGGAACTTCGGTAAGACGAGCGAGGTGATGGCTCAGCGACGAGCCGGACGCTGTAGATCTCGGTAGCTGGTGGCTCGTCGCGTCCAGGCGGTTTCGGAGGGTGGAGAGCCCGTTGTCGGTAACGTCGCGCGCTACCTCAGTAGCGGCGCGGCTGAACGGCTGGCGACGTGTCGAGGTGCTGGCCGGGTGACGGTGGCGAGGTCGGTAGCTAGGCTCCAGCCTGCTGACGGTGGCCAGCTGCGGCGAGATCGGTAGCAAGGCTCCAGCCTGCTGTATGTTGCTGGGAGGCGTCGAGATGTCCTTGCGGCGGTTATGACCGCCGTACGCTCGAGAGAATTATCGGGAAAATAAAAATAAGGCCGAAATTAGTCGTGGGAACGGTTCGCTTGTGATTGACCCTGTCTGGTTGCCTGGAAGGGACTCTTCCCGGTAGGAAGAGTGCCGCGTGCCGTGCCGATACGTGGGAGAGCCTGACATTTGGCTCTCTTTGTGACGGGAGCAGAAAAGCCCCGTCACAACTCCTCCCCCCCTACGGTAAGGCCGTCCTCGGCCGTATGAGACCGTGGTACAGCTCGGGAGGCAACAATTAAATAATTTTCGGGAGTGGGCAAACCTTCGTACGGGCGATCAGACATGGTCAAGTCGGCGTGAATAAAAAGAAGCAAGATAGCATGCGTTAATCAGCGATCGGTGATCCGCGAGCGTTTCCCAACGTAGCATGCATGGACATTACACGAGAACAATCACAGTTACCTGTTCCTTTCAACCCTCTACCTCAATCCCCTTCGGCGGTCAATTCCGGGAGTGGAATGGGGAAGGGGTGGTGAGTTATTCGGTAACTTTTATGAGGCACTGGGCCTTCACTTCTCGTCGCTCGAGAGCGAGGTCGATCGGATAACGCGATACATGGCCTCTGGGCCGAGTTCTCACAGATGTATGGAAAAAAAAATGACAAATATAAAAAACAAGGGAAGAGACGGTTTGTCGAGAAAGCGGAGAGTAGAGAAGAAGTAAAGAGAAGATTAGGAAGAGGGGAAAACAACGGAAGAAAAGTCGGTTAAGGTGAACGGAAAAGAATTCGTCGGCGGTACTAGTCGACGGCGGGCCTTTAGCGGCGCCGAGTGTCGACGGGAGCGCGCTGGCGGTCCCTTCGGGTGCGACGAAGGTCTTCGGCATCCTCGTCGTCGATTTCCTCGGTACCGTCGTCCTGGAGTGGGGGAAAATACGAACGTAAATCTTTGCTCGCCACGATATATTTTTTTCTCGTCTGAGGGTCTTCGAGTTCGTAGACCCCCGGTGAGAGAACGGTTCGGACCCGAAGGGGTCCTTCGAATCGTTTGAATAATTTTGCGGCTTGATTTTGGGCAGCCGAGGACAAAATTCGTTGACGCCGTAGCACGAGATCCCCCACCTCGAATGTTTGCTCGCGATGGTGTTTGTTGTACTGCGCGGCCTGGCGCTGGTAGGCCTCCTCAAGGTCATGTGAGACTTTAACGCGGACGTTTTCGAGATCCCGCATCCGGTCGGACCACTCCTCTGGCGGTAACGGGAGGATTTCGACGTCGCCTTCTTCGCGACGGCGATAGAAGTTGTGCGGTTTTGGTTCACGACCGAAATTAATGTACGCGGGCGTGTTATTTATCGACGAGTGGAAAGCGGTATTAAAAGCGAATCGAAATTCGGACAGGTGTTCGTCCCACGCACGGTGATCGTTCTCGATGAACGACACGATCATTGTTTTTAATACGCGATTGACTCGTTCGACCGGATTTGCCTGTGGATGGTACGGGGGCGTTCGCGAGATGTGAATTCCTCGGTCGGTAACTAACGCGTTCAGATGATTATTCGCGAACTCGGTACCATTGTCCGTTAACAAAACCTGAGGGGTTCCCCACCGGGAGAATATTAGCTCCTCGAGAGCTTTCTTTCCGTTAGCTTTGCGTAGCGGGCAGCACTCGACCCATTTCGTGAATAGATCTTGGATCACGAGAACGTATGCGCATCCCGAGTGACTCTTCGGGAGCGGTCCCATTATATCGGCCGCGACGACCGTCCCGGGTTCGTCGACGATTCGACGACCCATTAGTCCGATGGGAGGTAGCTGTTCCGCCTTCGTGCGTTAACACACGCCGCAGTGCCGTACGTGGCGAATTACGTCGCGAATCATTCCCGGCCAAAAGTACGAGTTAAAAATTCGGGCGTACGTTTTATCGACGCCGAGGTGTCCGGCCTGCGGAGCGTCGTGATTTTCCCGGAGGACTTCCGAACGGGAGGCTTGAGGGACGACGAGTTTCCACTCGGAATAGTCACCTTTCGGTAACACTCGGCGTTTGGTACGACGATGAACGTAGAGCCGATTCTCGATTATCTTCCAGTTCGGAAATCGGTTAGGCGCGGTCGCGACAGCGTGGATTTTCCTCGCGTACCAGCGATCGGCGAGTGCGTCGATCGGTTCGCGCTCTACTAATTCTCCCCCCGTAATGCCGGATACGAGAGCGAGTGCCGCGAGATCGACGGTGTCGGGAACGTTTTCGGCCGAGGGTGGCTGTCCTTCAAACATCCGAGAAAGGGCATCGGGTACGTGATTTAGCGCACCCTTTCTATGCACCACCTCGAAGTCGTATTGGGCGAGCTGTAAGGCCCAACGAGCCAATCTCCCGGCGGGATCTTTGAGCGTTTGTGGCCACCGAAGGCTGTGATGGTCGGTTATCACCGTGAAGCGGTATCCCTCGAGATAAGCACGGAATTTTCGGATCGACCAGAGGATGGCCAAGCACTCTTGTTCGGTAGTAGAATAATTTCGTTCGGCGGCGGAAAGGGCTCGGCTCGCGTACGCGATCGGGTGTTCGACGCCCACGATAGACTGGGTCAGTACGGCGCCTAAACCGCTCATACTCGCGTCCGTCTGGAGCGTAAACTCCGCGTTAAAATCGGGGCACGACAGAGTTGGAGGATTCACGAGAGCTTCGCGCAATTTTTCGAACGCCGATTGTTGTTCTGATCCCCACGTCCACCGTTGACTCTTTTTCGTGAGCTTCGTGAGTGGGGCGGCGATTTCTGCGAAGTGAGGAACGAACCTCCGGTACCATGAGGCCATACCGAGAAATCGTCTCAATGGCTTAATCCCGGCTGGCACCGGAAAATTTCGAATCGGCTCGGTCTTCTCGGGATCGACCTGTAAACCGTGGCGATTTACGCGAAACCCGAGGTATCTTACTTCCGGACAGCAAAACTCGCATTTGTCGGGGTTAATTAGTAGACCCGCTCCCGTGATCGTATCGAAAACGCGTTTGAGCCACGCGAGATGTTCCTCGAAGGTCTCGGTTACGATAATAATATCGTCGAGATACGCGAACGCGTGTGGCTCCATATCGGGCCCGATTAAGCGGTCTAAAAGTCGCTGAAAGGTCGCGGGAGCGTTCGTTAGACCGTATGGCATACGCGTGAATTGGAAAAGTCCGCGCTGTGGTACGGTAAACGCTGTGATCTCTCGCGACTCCGGACTTAACGGGATCTGATGATAAGCCTGGCTTAAGTCGAGCGTCGAAATATATTTCGCCGAACGCAACCGATCGAGAATGTGATTCATGTACGGGAGCGGATAGACGTCCTTTTTCGTGACCCCGTTCACTTTGCGAAAATCGAGACAAAACCGGTAGGTGTGGTTTGGTTTCTTCACCATAACGATCGGTGTAGACCAGTTGCTACTCGAGGGCTCGATGACTCCGGCTTCGAGCATCCGGTCCACTTCGGCGTTCATCGCGTCGCGCATTATCGGGGTAACCGGATAATATCGTTGTTTGATCGGCGTGCTATCCCCGACGTCGATGTGATGCGTGATTAAATCGGTTCGTCCCGGGGCAGCGCGAAGTTTCGGTAACTCGCGATTTAGAAAGGCGGAGAGCTGTTCGCTCTCGCTTCGCTCGAGGTCGGAGATACCGAGGAGAATGTTCGCGTGCGCGGCCGAGTCGCGTCCCATGAATTTAAATTCGCGAGAGCCATCCCCACTAAAATTCCATACGCGCCGGGCGTGGTCGACGACTATTTCGAAGATGCTGAGCGCGTCTAAGCCGAGTAGCAGTGGTACCGGTAAGGAAGGAAATACGCGCGCTATGATTGGCCGTTCGCGTCCCTCGAGGGTGATGGGCAACTCGATTTCTTCGTCGCACGTAATTTGGCCTCCGTCGGCGATTGTCGCGGAAGCTGGAGGTACGCTCTGGGGAAGACACCCCAGCTCGGTAGCGATCGCGAGTCCCTCACTGCCGATGTACGTGCTGGTAGACCCGCTGTCTACGATAGCGGGCACGAGGCGTTCCCCTAACTTCACGACGACGAGTAGTACCATTTTGTTACGCGAGCTATGAAGAGGACTACAAAAATATTCGGTTAATAATTTTGGAAAGTTCGGGAAATCATTTATGGTCGGGAACGCGTTGGGCGAGATCGGTGTCGATTTTTCGGGAGCCACCGTCGCGTTTACAGGTGGCTCCGGGACGCGTTTCCCGAACACTCATGGTCGTCGGTGGTTCGCGCGTCTTTCTTCCCGCATCGGTAACAAAAAACCGTTTTTGGAGCAAGACATCCGATCGATCGATGTCCCTCTTTCCCGCAGTTCCAGCAGGTCAACTCTTTATTCGTCGCGGCGTCGCGAGTTCCCGTCCGTCCCGGCGTGGGTGAACGGTGAGCCACTGAACGATATTCTCCCGGCGGCGTTTTCGATCGCGTCGCGGGAGATCTGGCCCGATCTCTTTCGTCGGTGTAATGTACGCGGCGCGTCGCGGAGTCGGAGCGCGAATATGCCTGCCGGCCGTTGTATTGCGGAGCTTGGGTGCCCGGTGACCGGTATCGGGAGCGCTCATCCCTTTTATCGTCCCGTCTTTCCGGTGTACGCGCGCGATCGTTTCCCCGATCGGTTGTCCTCCCCGGAGTTCGGCCGCGGTAACCCGGGCGGTCGGCGGAGGGCGATCTTTCCCCCCTACGCGTGTCGCGAGAGTCCGGACGGCGCGAGCGCTCGGAGCCGGGTGCGCGTGCTTCCCCGAAAACCGCGTAATTTGCGTCGCTTCGGCGTTGGTACGATCGCGACGGTCGGTACGCGAGGTCAGGGAAGGCCGATCGTTCCGGCGGTGGAGGCGGTTGATAATACCGATCAGCCTGATAACTTCGCTCGACCCGTACCGCGATGCGTTCGAGATCGGTGAACGAGTGAAAATCGTTGCGCCGAATCGCGATCTGTAACCGCGGTAACATATTCCGATGCGCGTAATCGAGTTGTTCGCGTAACGAGAACGGCGGGACTACCCGGTCGAGTAACGCTCGGAGACATGTCAAAAAGTCGACCGTGTCCTCCCCCTATCCCTGTGTTCGACGCAATAATTCCTCGCGGAGGGTGAATTGCAGATCGGGATCGCCGAACCGAGCTAAAAAGACGTCTTCGAATTCCCGATAGCTGCGTATGCGCGTTCGCTCCCCACGGTACCACGTGAGCGCGATCCCTGTCAACACGAGGGGTATGCACGGTAATAAGTCGGCGTCGGGGATCGGCGCGACCTCGCGCGCTTCCTCGATACGGGTGAGAAAACCCATCGCATCCTCCCCCCTATTTCCGGAGAACCGTAGATCCCATTTCCGCAGTAAATCGGCGACCGAACGCGAGTTGTTGAGTCCCGAAAAATTGTGCGTATTTTCGCGTGTTCGCACGGGAGACGACTGACCTTGAGGCGGAGGGAAATCTCGGTCGAAGTTGCGATCGCGAGGAAATACGTCGGCCTCATGCCGCCGTCGCGCGAGAGCGTCGGAGTTAGCTCCGTAATTCCCCGCCGGTCGCAGGGCCGGGGGTAGGCCTTCGTACACCCTCGCAGCGGAAGATGGAGGAACCCGGTTGTTCCCGTGGGCAAGATGCACTGGAGGTAGGCCGAACGGGGGTAACCGTGGCTCATGGTTATTCGGAGGAGCCTGGGTATTATTACCGAGGTTCGCGACCGCTCCCGCGGGATCGAGAGAAATCAACAGGCTCGACAAGAGTCGATCCCGCAACTCGTTCGGTTCCCCAACGATCGAGAGCCCTCGCTGTTGCAGCTCGTGACGGAGGCGATCAGCTGAGAGGTCGAGCTCCTGTACCGTCTCCATCGTTCCCGTGTTAGTCGGGCCGTCCGCCATCAGAATGCCCGCGAAAGGTGGATCCTGAGGTAATTAATATCCCGAATTAAATATGGGAAAACCGAAAAATAAGGGGGCGAGAGGGAAGAGGAAAAGAAAGGAGAGAGAGAAAGATGGAAAAAGAAATAAAAGTATAACTAGGAAAGAAAGAGAAACGGAAGCGAAAACGGGAAAAAAAAAAAGATAAATAACTAAAAATAGGATAATTTACCGAAAATAATCAACTCGGAGGGAAACACAAAAAAGAAGAACGAGTCCGAAGGGACTGGGGAGGAAGAAGCAAAATAATTAAATAATATTTATCCGACTAGGTAGGCGTCGGTAATGTAGGAACCCGACGGCTGCTGGCTGTCCCGGGAGCACGTGCTCACGGGGTCCCGAGAGCCGTCGCCAGTCCGCGGCCCACAAAAGAAAAATCGGATAACGACAATCCCGAATAATTCGGGCTCCCTGAAATTGTATTTCTCGAAGAATATTTCTCGCAGACAAGACAATTCGGAAAGAGTATTAAAGTCGACAAGGCCGCTGTTACCGTGTCGACGACGTAAACACGGGAGCGCCGAGCCGGCACGGCCGATCTCCTGTTTGGAGAGAGACAACGATAACGGCGCGGCGATACCCGGGCGTACGGTGTGCCGGCGATCGTCGCGAGAACGGGCGATCGTCTTCGAAATTTTATTTTGCCTTGCTCGCCTACGGAAAATATTCCTCGGGCTTGAATCGATTTACAGGGTATTAGCGGCTGGTATAAGGTAGGAGGAATCGTTACCTGATATTATGGTAGTCCCAAAATCCTGCTAGCGTTCTTCTCACTCGGGAGCGTAGCACGTTGCGATGGGACGCAGCACGTGTTCACTCACGATCCCACAGCAGCGTACTGGGCGTCTAATGACGACCCGAGTCGCGCTCGTGCCGCTTCGGCTACGCTCGTGAACGCTACTCGCCTCGCCGATCTCGGCGACAAAGACTCAAAACAAAGGATATAAATGGACACTGACCAAACTCATGCAAACAAATATCCCAATCACACAAATACTCTAATTCTTTCACACAAATAGCGAGAGCTTTGATCCGAACCAAGTCGTTCGCCCGTTACCGTTATTTTCGTATTTCGCTCTGGCTACTTTCTCTGTTTCCCCGGGGCCAATTTTTCGCGGATTTTTAATTAACTCAATTTAACGCCGTGGGCCCCACGTTGGGCGCCAAATTTGTAACCGTATTTTCCCAACACCCGAATTTACCCAATCGAGACGGCTACAAAACCCGTCTCACTCGGCCTTAAGGGCGCCAGCCGCGAGAGCGAGAGCTCTCGCGACGAAATTTTAATTTCAAGGTCCGAACGAGAGACGAGAGCGACCCGGCGTCGCTCAGCCTTGGGAAATAGGTAGAGGGGGTGGTTCGGTCACCTCCGCGAGGAGGAAACAGAGATCGAGACGAAATACGGGAACTCAAAAGATATTTTATTATAACGTATATCGGGAGCGTGGTCGAGAAGCGACTAGCGTGCACGCTCGTTCCCTCAATTACCCAAAAAGCTTAACAACAAAACGATAGCAACAACTCACGACAATATTAGGTAACGGAACATCGGTAACGGATAATCGGCGACAGACGATGCTTCGGAATCTAGGCACTCGCATACAACAACTAACGTGGATCGCAGCCACGGTACCTTGCGCAACCGATATTTCACAAATTAGCCCGATCGCAGCGGGAATACGCGGAATTCTTAAATCACTACTCTAGCCCGATCGCAGCGGGAGTACTCGGAATCTCATAAAAAAAATCAGTAAACTAAAATATCGGAAAAGCTGAACTATGAATGAATTGTTAGAAATTTGATAAAACGGAAAGTAGATAGTGGACTCGCCCGTGGCGCAAACTGAATGAGATTATTGAATGAGATTAATGAATAAAGGAGAACCTTCCAGGCAAATAATGTAACGGAAACTAGGTGGAATGAAAAATATGAACTTTACTGGATTTTTCCCCGAGAACAAATTCCGCGTTCCGCGCGCGAAGACGTACCGTCCCCACGATAACGAGTCGAGTTTGCTCTATTCTGTCTCTAGCCTCAAACCGAACACGTACGACGATCTCACCGGTTTCGTTGCAGTTGCGGGAGCTTCTCGAGTTGTCCTCGGCCAGAAGTCCCACTTCGCGTATGGCAAGATGTCGGTATTCTCGCGAGACGTTAAGCACGGATCGGCAGCGGTCACGACGTCCTTCCTTCTCGGGAGCCTACGATTGAGTCCCCGAGGGAAGTAACGCTCTCGCTATCGCGGGTCCTTTTTCCCCCCACCCTATGCCTGTCTTCATTTCGCCCTCTACTCTATTTGTCCGAGTTCCCCGAATTACGGAGATCTCGCGCGGTTCTTTGAATTTCCTCACGTTCGTGGTATCGTGAACGCGAGGTGTTGAGTACGCTCGTGGTGGGAGGTGAATCCACGGGCGTCGTTGCGCGTAGACACGGGAACTTCGGTAAGACGAGCGAGGTGATGGCTCAGCGACGAGCCGGACGCTGTAGATCTCGGTAGCTGGTGGCTCGTCGCGTCCAAGCGGTTTCGGAGGGTGGAGAGCCCGTTGTCGGTAACGTCGCGCGCTACCTCAGTAGCGGCGCGGCTGAACGGCTGGCGACGTGTCGAGGTGCTGGCCGGGTGACGGTGGCGAGGTCGGTAGCTAGGCTCCAGCCTGCTGACGGTGGCCGGCTGCGGCGAGATCGGTAGCAAGGCTCCAGCCTGCTGTATGTTGCTGGGAGGCGTCGCGATGTCCTTGCGGCGGTTATGACCGCCGTACGCTCGAGAGAATTATCGGGAAAATAAAAATAAGGCCGAAATTAGTCGTGGGAACGGTTCGCTTGTGATTGACCCTGTCTGGTTGCCTGGAAGGGACTCTTCCCGGTAGGAAGAGTGCCGCGTGCCGTGCCGATACGTGGGAGAGCCTGACATTTGGCTCTCTTTGTGACGGGAGCAGAAAAGCCCCGTCACAAGGTTTATTATTGACAGGTGGGAAGAGTTTAAAACACCTATCCGCGGAGTGACCCTTCTTGCTGCACACTTGGCAGGTAAGGATAATCTTCGGTGGGTCTGAAGGGGTCAATGCGCTAGCTACCTGTGCGCTCGCTGGTTTCTTTTCAGGGCAAACTCCGGCCTCGTGACCCGATTTATCACACAGCTGACATTTTACCTCTTCGCCACTTATTGCCTTTATGCTACGTTTTGCTCCTACAGTTGGTTGTTGAGGATCCGCGGAGTCTCGAACGCCCTCCCGGAGCGCCGTGCGTGCGATTAATTGTTTCTCGATTTTTACCGCGCGTTTTACTATATCGTCGATCGAGCCTTCCATGGTCATTCGTTGCTCGATTTCGGGTTTTAGCCCCTGAACAAAACAGAGTGGCAAGCTATTGGTCGTATTCCTTACGAAGGCCTCGTCTGCTGGTTTATTATTTTCTGATTCATATGCGTCTAATATTTGATAGCCGAGATCGCGAATGCGGTTTGAAAAAGCGACTGCCGTCTCGTCGGGACGTTGGTAAATTGTCCCGAGCTCTCCTTGTAACTGATAAATATTACGCGCGGGCGCGTAGATACACTTCAAAAAATTGTGGAGTGCTTTCATAGTGCCGAACGTCTGCTGTATGATGGACCGGCGGGGTTCGTCGATAATTTTTATTCTTACCGCTTTTACCAAGTGCGCCTCGCTACCTGGGTCTAGCATCTCGAGCGCTTCCTCACATCCCTGAATAAACATGCTCAGGGATGTCGTGACTCCATCGTACGTGGGCACGACTGCTAATGCGTCTTTAAGAGACACTCTCAACGAGGAATTTGCCATCTCGATTTTTCCGGGTCGTACAGGTGTTAGATTAAGGGCGTCCCGAAGGGTTTTCTGTCGAATGACCTGTTTTGTTTTTTGTTCCTTTACCTTTTCTAGTTCTTTTATTCTTTCCTCCTTTTTTATTCTTTCCTATTCCTCTGTTATTGTGGCGTCTAATTCGTTGTCCCTATCGTCCTGATTCTCGGGGGAAAATGCTTTATGCCCGAATCCGTGTTTTGGTGTGCCTTCGATATTACCACCGTTTGCCCCTGAACCACCAGGATTATTACCGGTTTCTTTTGAAACTGTACCGTTTATAGTGAAAAGGGTACGTTTGACTGCTTTAAAGCCTGACAAAGGTTTCTGGTTGTCTGCGGGAAGGTTTTCAGGTGTAAAATATTGTTCGCCTGATTGATCGAAAGGGGTGGTGTTCGTATTAAATGAGATAAATTTAGTGATATCGTCTTCGGAGAAATTTTCTACTACCGTACATGTACTTTCGTTGTCAGAGTCGGGCGTGCCTTCGTATACGTGTGTAGTAGGCGTGTCCGGTCTTTGTAGCGTCTGTCGCGCCGTGGTGTCTACGGGCGCGAGGGTCCTAGCGGCTACCTGGTTTTCTATTGTTTTCTCGATCTTGAGTTCTACTCCCCTGAGAGTTTCTTCCAAAATGGCTATCTCTTTCAGTAAAGTTTCTTCGTCACTTTCCTCTATCGTCTCCTCGTCAGGAGATTTTATTGCCTCCGCCTGCCCCGGCTCCTCGGTGGAGCTTTCCGGTAGGGTTACGAGATCTTCGTCTGTTTCCACGATCGCGTCGGGGATTTGCTTTACTATCTGTATGTTTGTTTTTCCCTGCTTCCTTTCACTCGGGTAATTATGCACGATGTCGTCGGGGACAGCGGTATTAGATCGTGTTGATCGTGTCGGCCGGGGTTCGAGTTCGCCCTTCCCGGCTTTATCGGTTGAACTCATTTATGTCCTTTTACCCCTTTTTCCCTATTCGCCCTACTTTGGTGATTTTTTTTTCAATATTTTTTTTCCGATAATTGCACTACTTTGACCGTTTGATGCGTCCGTTTCCAATGTGTCTTTGGGTTCCAAAATATCTGAACCGGGGTGCTGGTTTACTTTTCTCCGTACGACTTGCAATGAATTGGTAAATTATGTGTCCTATGATGTTAAATAGTCGTGGCACTCGTGAAATCCACATAAATAAAGGGTTCTCTACTAATTTCGTTTCTACCTGTCCTGATTTTTTAAAAACTCAATTTGGGAATGGGCAGTTCCTTAGGGATGGTGAATTTGGTAACGACTATGTAGAATTCGCCCCTGAACGCGAATACTCTATTATTTCCGGTAATGTCACTCGGTAGCACGGGTTTCTTTTTTAATTCGTAAAATAGTCCTGTTTCGTTTGTAACAATAGAGAGTTCAGTCTGTATTGACTCGTTTGAATGTAGAGTATAATTTTCACCGTTCGGAAATTGTTCTTTAATTCCTTGAGCGAGAAGGTTTTTCACTGTTTTTTTCCATCCGCCTCGGCTCATCGAATCAATTTGAAAAAGGGTATATTGTGTTTTTTTTTCCTTTCTAATATGTATAATTCCCTTTTATTATCAATATCGCGTGCAGCGAACCGCCCCACGATATAATAATATGAAGGTTAACTTTTCAAATTGCCGCCCTTCTGGCCTCAGATCAATTTGAAAAAAAAAGGTAAATTGTGTTTTTTTTTTCTTTCTAATATGTATAATTCCCTTTTTATTATCAATATCGCGTGCAGCGAACCGCCCCACGATATAATAATATGAAGGTTAACTTTTCAAATTGCCGCCCTTCTGGCCTCAGATCAATTTGAAAAAAAAGGGTAAATTGTGTTTTTTTTTCTAATATGTGTACATTCCCTTTTTATTATCAATATCGCGTGCGGTGAACCGCCCCACGTTATAATAATATGAAGGTTAACTTTATCAAATTGGTTGCCCCACTGGCCTCAGACCAAGTTGATGAAAGAAGTTATGTTTGCGTGTGCGTTCTTGGAGTTTGTGCAAATAGAACGGCCGTCGCGGATCGTTATCGGGAATATACTTCGGGTGTAAAAATTTTATTTTGTAACTAATAGGGACAAGCAAATGTTCGTTTTCGGTCTTCGCGTTGATTCTACAGGTTCGTGAGTTTTCCTTGACACAGCTACTATTATCCTCGTCACTACCCTTTTTTGAACCCTTTAGTGGTTTGAGTTGTCGTTTTTCCACTCTGCGTTTACCCATAGAAGATTTTAATTAATAAAGCAAATAAGTTCTTAGTGTTTCGAATATTAATACATGGTTGTTTCTTTGGCAAACATTCCTTTGATCCCGGACGAGCCCCCAAAAATTCTGTTACGTCAAAACTGTCGGTGTTTCTATTCCCGATTATCTTCACGCAACTGTCGCACCGCTTCTCATAACGCGCGCTGGTCAGAACGACGAGATATCGATCTATACCACTCCCGGTGTTATTCACGATAGCGACTGCCCACTTTTAAGCCTAACCTTGCGGAAAATTGCTTGGGATAGGGCCCTAGGAATGCCTGTTGTTTCACGTCTTAGGGTAATTATTAAATTCTAATCCCTCGACAAATGTCGTTGACTGCCCGGAATGTTAATGAGAATACGAAGGTTATGCACACGGGTCTCGTGTTGACACCAACTCTAACTAGTGTTCTATTCCGGTAGCCGAATAATTAGGGGATTAGACTAGGATAAATATTCGTGCACTAAGAGAACAAACAAACAAAATTATAAACGGAGAGGTGATTATTAAAATAGAATTGCTTACGTTTGTCAGTGATCGTCGGTCGCCGTTGGTGTTGAAATAATTTACAACAAAACTCCGGAAATTTAGTGTGATGGACAGATATTTATTTTAACCAGAAATTTAAGACCTTTTTGTTGAAACAAACGGAGATACAGAATAAAACAATTAAAACTCAACTAAATCCGAACAAAATATTCAGTTAAAATCGATGGTCGCAAACAATTCCGAAAATCGTAGAGTAAAACAACTCGGTGCGAGAATTTTTCAAGAGAATATTTCTCAAATAATAACGGTGACTGGTAGAATAACTGGCGCAGAGTATCGTAGCGATCGGTGCGTCGAATAATAGTAACTGGGGCTGATCGAGCGACAATAACCTCGTCGAACGAATGATGGTAACTGGCTCGCTCTCGAGTACATATTTTTCGGGGCATTTATATTATTCTCCTAGATAAAAAGTAGGAGAAATAATGGGTCACGTATGTGATTTTTCCCTCTATTTTCGATGGGTGACCAATGAGAAAAATGATTCAATTGTTTTTTCGTCTACTTCTCCTGGTAACAGAAAGGTGGGAGCAATCATTTTGGTCACGTATGTAGTTTTCTTCTTTGTTTCTCCAAAGGGAAGAATCGGGAGTAATCATCCTTGAAGAGTATGTTCTTCCTCTGTACTTCTCCCACCAAATTGTTTCCATAGAAAAGAACAGGTGAGACTGGGGGTAGCGTGATTTGAATCGAAACGCCCGATTGGTCAATGGGTTATTAAAATCGAGGAGTTTAGAAAGAGAGGTACCTTCGTCGGTCGCATCGCGGTGTACTGAGGTAAAGGAGAGTGTGAAGAAGCGTAATGCCTTTTACTGTATTCTCGCACCTAGCTTTGATTTTGTTTCGGGTACCGCTTCCGGCGCGGGCCCGGCAACTGCCGCGCGTACGTGACCAAATCGTTCGACGTTCGTTTCGACTTTCTGATTATGAAAACGCAGAACTCGACTGTGTACTCGTTACATGCTATGTTTCGGTGGAGGTTTTATCATTTCCTTTTCCGGTGACAGTATTCGAGAATAACAAATCGTCCATCTAAATGGGCCTTATTATACGCGGTCGAAAATCGTCGTCTCAATACTTAAAAATATATATCTGCCGCAACTTATTTGTCATATATAACACTCAACTTAATATTAGCAATTAAAACTATGTTTCCTTGTATATCTATATAGGTATCGATTTTACCTCGTACCTGAGTTCAATTATGTTACAGATAGTCTTTTGGTCCCAAATTGACTTGTCATTTTTATTTATTAACTTCCTTTTCCTAGGTTTTAAATAATGAAGAGGGAAGGTTATTTTGTCGCCTTCCGTCTTTTCTTGTTGTAGTCACTGGGACGAAAATCTTTCCGATCTTCTACGTGAGAAAGAATTATTAATTCTTTTTCCTTAGGTGTTAGATGTAACTGAGGGGAAAGGATTGCTACTCATTACATGTTTTTTCACTTGGTTCGTTCAGGTGTGTATTGGTTATGGGGAGCACGTACAGGGGTGAGGCCCCGTTGCTGTGGCGCGCCGGTGTAGCCGCCGTTCGGCTCCTCAGGTAGTCATCCCGGTTGGTCATAAAATTCTGCCGCGATTGAACTTATTGTTAACGCAATGTTTTTCTTTTGACATTGACATCGTGATGAGAGTCTATCGGATGACTCGGAATTAGTGTCGATTTCGATTAATATTGGGCTAAAAGATAATCGGAAATTATAAAGTCGATTGTTATATCGAATGTTATTTGTGTCTAATGAAATGTAATTCTTTGTTTAGTTTTATAGGTATTGAATTCGCAGAATTCGCGTGCTTGACTCTCTGTACTATTTTCTTTCATCTTTGTTTTTCGTCTGGAAATCCTTCTAAGAGATTCTTGTCTGCAAGTGAATAGTCCTTTAACAAAAAATATGTCCTCCTCGGATTTTGAATAGAGGGGCGGAATACCTCGTTTCTACCATTGCATCACCCTCTAATCTCATTGTCTACTAACGCCGTTTCCTCCTAATTCGGAGTGTCGAAATCCGGAACCTTAAGGCTCTACGTGGGTTTCTGAGACCTGTAGGCAACGTGTCGAGACGACACGTCGTGCCGGGAGTTAGGTCCCCGGCGGTTGACGACCGCGGGCCTTTTCATTCATAAGTTTTCCGTACGATGGTACGGAAGAACTTACGACCTTTGGGATCTACGAAATTTAGTCGATACTCATACCTTGGCAGGTAGCGAGCTGCCTCGAGTAGGTTGCCTTTTTTAACGCCTTGTAATGGCGTAGCGCTGTGTGTCATAGGCCACCCTTTTTCGACTTGTCTTTCTTGTCCCGTCTAGATCGATTATACCCTGGCGTTAGATCTCTTTAAGTTTGAAACTGATTTTCTTACCGACTGAGTTGATAAGTTAGCTCTTGGCAGAAACGGGTCTTTTATCTAGGTTGTTGATATTTTGGGCTATCTGACCACATTCTTTCTCTTTCTTAGAAGTTATATTTCCTTGACTCCAGTTTTGGTGAGAGAAATAGTGAAGAAAATTTATGCGTTACGCTGGACGTAACAGCGCAACGATTTAGGCTCCTTTACGGGCACACGACTGCCAAATATCGGGAGTCGAGGCTACCTTCTCCTTCACTCCGGTTCTCGACCTTTATCGTCCGCCTCCTACTACCCTCTAGCCGTTAACGTGCTCCTGCTGCAGGAAGCATCGAACGGCCGAGGCTGTAGGAGTCCGCCGCCTCCCGGTACATCCTTCCGACTCATCGTGTTGACTGCCCATCGCACGTCGCAAACGAGTCTCACCCTTTGCCGGGCAAAATTCGAGTCACTCCGCCGATTGCGACACCCGCTGGTCGTGGCCTTCTGCCCCGCAAGATTTCCTCACCGTTAACATCGTCAGGCTATTTCACCGATCACACGCGTTCGACCCCAGGACTAATCGATCCCCGGACGATTAATTGTCGGCTCGCGTTTCCTCCTAATTTTGCTAACCTCGACTCATGGGAGTCGGAGTTATCAAGGTGCCTTCAGGGAAAGTGAATGAAGCCCTGGATGCGACTTTTCCGGTTCCTTGGTGTCATAAAATTAGTTCGTGACACTTATGATTTTCCTAACCGGTCACCTCGGTTACTTTACCGATTCTCTCCGAGTGTCACTTTTCGCAGTTCACGTCACTTGAGAGTTTTAGTCCGTCCCGTTCATCCGCGATGCCATAAATACAAATTCGGCACAAATGTCCTAAGTCCGGATTGGCACGTTTATTATAAGTCCACTTGGTACGAAATGTTATAAGTCTAATTTCCACAATCTTTATAAGTTCGAAACGGCACAAATTTTATAAGTCCAATCGGCCCGGGATTTATAAGTCCAGCGTTGCACAATTTTTCTACGTCCAAAATTGGCACGAGATTTATAAGTCCAGCGTTGCACAATTTTTATAAGTCCAAAATTGGCACGATTTTTATAAGTCCTTTTTCGGCACAAAATGTATAAGTTCATTTGCCCCGAAAATGTATAAGTCCAATTCAGCACAGATTTTATAAGTCCTTTTTGCACAATTTTCACTTTTATTTCACTTTTATTTCACTTTTATTTCACTTTTACTCACTTTTCACTTTTCACTGTTCACTGGTAGACCTGGAGAGTTGTCCGCTGGTAAGGTAGGTCGTTGAAATCATGATCCTCGGTCAATTGTTGGCTCCTTTATACCCCGATTTAGGCATCCCTCTCCGTCGGTTCTGCAGGAATTTATGCGGTCGCCTGATGATCAATTTTCTTATTGGCTGAAAGCATTGCTCTTCCTCTGCCCTTCAATCCCGGGTCGGTATTATCGTGACGATCATCCGGTGTTACCTGCCGAGCTAATGATGTGCTCAGTCGGTGCCGTGTGCAACTGTTGGTGTCGTCATTTCTAACCAATCATCTGCGCCGGTTTTCCCTCGTTTTCTCTGCGATTCGGCCTTGACCGTGCTTTCGCATCGATTCCGCAGCACTGCGCCGCTGTTTTTCCGATTCTTCGATGTTCCGTGCTTCTGCGCGTGTGCGGCTTTCTGCATCGATCGAGCCGCCGCTCGATCGCATCGGATGGCGCCGCTTGGCTCTCATCGGGCTTGTCCGACGGCAGCTCCGGATCTCGCCTAGCTGACCGTGCCTCTCGGGCTCTCGCGGTGTGACGTCACCGGGGCCTCAAGGGAGAATTTATTGTGTAGGGGAGTTACATTCTCCCCCACATTATTGTTACGACTCGTCTCGAGTCTTAACAATCATGTCCTTGTCTGTCTTTTCTTGTTTCTTCACTCTTATTCCGCTTATTATCATATTTTTCTTCTTCGTTGTGAATTCATAAAAAAAAAAACAAACGTCATTTTGCTCCGGTGTGCTTGTTTATTTTATTGATACAAGGATTTCCTTTTTTTTTTTTTTTTTTTTCAATTTCCATGGCTTCTTCGTCGTCGTCCGTTCTTCGTTCGCTGGCGTAACCTTCGTCGCTGGTGTACTCGTCGTCCCACTCTTCTATTTCGTCGTCTTCGCTTCCTTCTGCCTCGTTCATATTGTTGTTTTTGTCTGGGTTGCCCCCCCTTGTCCAAGAGCCAGCCGGTGACGTAAGGGCGCTTGGATGCTGTCACAAAAATAACCGCCGTCCCCGGCCCAGTCAAACCACATTGGGTTCTGTCCCCATCGACCTTGTCCCGTGACGAGCAGTCGGTCCCGCAGGCCTTCCCGTTTGTTTCCTGGATCCATAATGAGCAGATCCCACGTCCGGTCTTCTAAGTACTCCCTAGAGTACTGTGTCGTCTCTGGGCTCCATCTTTCTCCCTCTCCGGGTCTCGTCGAGTGCAGACCACAGGCGATGGCCTGAAAGGCGATCACCCGGTGTTCTCGGAGAACTATGTACAGCTCCCCTTGCCTTGCTGGGAGAGCGAAAGCCTAATCGCCCAGCCAGATGGATACATTTCCCTCTTCGTCGCGTTCCCCGTTGACCACGCCGCGGTAGAATCTTTCGTCGTGTCGGAAGTAAATTGGCGCTCCGGGGTAGATTCCCTCCGCGACGATCGGGTTTACTTCCGGGTGTTGGAGGCTCGTGTGGGCGTAGTGGCTGAGGAGCCTTGCCCGGCTCCCTTCTGAGTCCGCCAGGTGTACGTAAAATCTTCTCGGGCTTTGCACCGTTATGATGGTCACGGCGTCGTACCGTCCCTCCAGGTTCTGTGCTGGGTAATTCCGGAAGCCGGCCATGTTGTGGTTTCCTTTTGATTTTTCTTTCTCCTATTTGGTTTTATTTTACTGTAATTCTTTTGTTTCGTTTTGTTTTATTTTCTTTTATCTTATTTAATTTTATTTTTATTTTATTTTCTCTCACCTTCTCTTTTGATGTTCTCCCTTTCCTTTCCTCCCTCTTTTTTTTCTAATTTCATTTTTTGCTTTTCTCTAATTTTTGATCACCTGTCCTTCACTTTCTCTGTCGGCGATCACCGGAATACTGTCTGAGGCTTTCGATAATTGTGCTCGATAGGCCGTGAAATTTTTATTCTATTACCTCCCCCTTTTCGTTATCTCGGCGGTTTTTCGCTCGCTTGGGGGATAGTCCCGTTATATTCAGAGCGGTTGTTATTATGTCATCAAGAGGACCATAGGTTCCATAGGCATATTCCGTATTCTTCGAATTTCTGCTGGTCATTTTCATCGCGGCGAGCTTCTTGGTTCTCGGGATCATTTGTTTTGATTCTCGGAATCCCTCGCGCTTGACTCCTTCGCCGTTCGTGACTACTATGGGGGAAGGGGGTCCTAGCGCTCGGCCGTTCAGAAGCTCGGCTGGGCGTCACGCTGTCTCGATGTCCCGCCCGTGGTGAGCTAGCGCGCTCTTATTTATCGATGCTTCACTTCTCGATCCCTGCTGCCGGTTATCGGGGTCGGTAATAGCGGTTTCTCGTTCTTATTGTAACTATTCTTCCTAATATTCATTCTAATCTCTAGTTCCCTTGTTCTTTCTATCCTTATTCTTTTTTTTCTCTTCTGATCTAAGTTCTTTTTCTTTTGATTTTATTTTCCCTAATTTCTTTATTTCTATCTTAATTATTACCTGATTCGGTTCCTATTTACTCCTTATTCTATCCTTACCTTTTATTTTTATTTTTATTTTTATTTTTATTTTTATTTTTATTTTTATTTTTATTTTTATTTTTATTTTTATTTTTTCTACTATTACTATTTTCCGTGTCATTAACGCTACTGAGCCCCTTGGATCTGCCCGAGAAATGTAATCTGCGCTCGGTGAGGGCGCGCGCCGTCTTTCTCTCTCCTAGCAGCCGTATAAACTTTTGGGACAAGCCAAAATACTGCGTCACAGTATATATATACTTACACATAAAAAACAGAAGATTAATCGCGCCCCACACCGGATGGCAGCGAAATAAAATATATACAAGTTAATAATTAGTAACGATAAATAAATAAATAAAATTAATAACAAAATATATATACTGTTACGTCCGGACGTGCTCACGTAGAGTTCGTGCTGAGTGAACGTAACGGCGGTCTCTCTTTCGAGTCAAGGCGTTGGCCCTTTACATCGGGGACGGAGACCTCGCCTTCTACTGCCTAAGATTTATGATGCGTTGACAGGGTGCCTGAGACTGAGAGTCTTGGAGCACGTGGTGGAGAGCATGCAGGGATATACGAAGAGTTGTAGAACCGTCTTAAGTACTCACGATAATGTGTTAGTCGTCCAGGTATGGTCGAGGTGGATCCGGTGCGAATGCGTATGAATGAATTAAAGTCCGAATGAATGTAATTAACTTTTATTAAATGAATCGTGAGTGAAGGAGAGTGCACGTCACAACGGTTCGGGACTCTGAGATGAACTGAATAAAAGGCCTGACGAAAGCAGGGCCCTTGCCTATTGCTGCGCGCGACACGATATTACTACGCGCGATAAGACGGCCGCTGCTCGCGCGTGGCGAGCGCGGCGGCTGGACCGCTACCGTGAGAGCGTTAGCGTTCGCACGGAAGGTGCTGACGGTGCAGTAGATTAGCGAGAATGTGATACAATGTTTAATTTGAGTTTCCTGTCAGCCGAAATACTAATTCGGAATACGGGACCGTCACAATAAATGTTTTATTGCACGTTGATGAGCGTTGTTACAATTGTTGCGATACTTCTCGTTTAATTCTTACTCCGCAAGAGCGTCGTCGAAACTTAGCAGCGCAGGACTGTTCCGAGAGATCGTCGAGACTTAGCCGCGCAGGGCTATCGGAACTTCCGTCGAACAGAGCTTTGCTCGCCCCGTAGAGTGTAAACGAAGTGTTGCAGCTTCTGAGGCTGGTGGAATAACTGATTCTAGCCGAAAAAGGCTTAGCTTATATACTAGTTCGTTCCCTATACTTCCTATGGTTTGTCGTGTAGCATGGTGGGGTTAATGGAGTTTCCTAATAAAGTTTTAGGTGTGACAAGGCGGTGGATTTGTTCTGAAGGAAGTAATAGGAGATTTTTGGTAGCGGTGCCCTTTGATCCCGACGGGCCTAGAGTTTTGGTCCAGTACAGAGGCGACAAGTGTCACATATAATGTATCAATTATGACCATCGAAATATTATTCGGGGAAGAAGTAAGAAAGTATGCATAGATGCACTCGGGTGGTATCTTTGGTGTGAAAGAATTATTATGAGACGTTCTCGGTAGCGTTACCCTTTTAAGGCGATGAATTTAGAACATATCACGCGTGGGCGACAACTTATGGTCGAAAAATTAATATCTTATAAAAGAGCGTGCGTGGTGCATCTGTTACGTCAAACGTAACGAATAAAATTTCTTTATTATTTCTCCTCACACTAATACGGGACTCAGAAAATAAAATAAAAAGCAAGGGGCAAAATTTGGTCAGATAACCCGAAATAGTAGAAAGTTAGTAAAATAACTCGTTTCTGCCAAAGGATCAACTTGCTGAACTCAGCCGGTATAATCAGTAGGCACAAGAGGCTGGTCAAGCCTGACCGTCAAAATTTAACGGTATGGTCAAACAGATCTGGATAAATTGTGGAAAAGGAAGGCCGCCAAAAATGGTCTACGACCGCTAGCGCTGCCCCTTTTGGGGACGAGTAAAAAACCAACCCGCTTGAGATACCTCGTGACCGTGTCAGGTACGAGTATCGACTAAACACTCATAGATCGCAGGGATCGTTAGATCTTCTGTACCACCGCCGGGGAACCATTTGGGGGCCCGCAGTGATCTGCCGCTGGGCCGGATCCCCACCTAAGCCAGTCGTTTCGACCGGTTACCTGCAGCTCTATGAGAACCCTTGGGGTTTCCAGCTATCGATAATTCTGTTTCATAGAGTCTAGCGCCTCAAGGCTTTGAGATTAGAAAGTCACGCCACGGTAGAAACGAAGTACCGCGCCCTTTTTCCTCGAAATCACGAGAGAGAATTTCTGCCACCCTGTTTTTATAACGACTATTACAATAAAGGCAATCTATGAGAGCCTGCAAACAAAAATGAAGATGAGGAAAAATAATATAGACAGATCAATAATTAAGAATATTTTCAACTCAGGTCTAGACAGATTAAAAACAATTACGAATAAACAATGAAATAACTCCTGATTATTTTTTGATTTAAGATAAATAGGAGTATAAGAACTCAATAATAAGTTAATATTAAAAAGGTAACCAACACTCGTAGAATAAGTTTCAAAAGGGAATTTTAAGAACGCTTTCGAACAAATCATTCAAGTTGCCAGGCGACAAAATCGCCGGCGCGGCACCACAGGGAGCCTCGTTCCCCTCTACCGTTTTCCAACGGGAGAGTTAAATTTTGTTCACAATCTAAGTAATCAGTAATACTCATCTTATAACTTTTATATTGTTTATGAAGTAAGAAATTCAGTTGTTTAAACACCAATTTGATTGTAATTGAGATCCGAAAGATTTTCGTCCCATGTGGAAAATTGAAACAAGGATTTAACAGCCCCTTTGTTAGTTAATACAGGAAGGGAAAAACCTAATGAGTACAAACGTGGGACCAGAATATTGTCGGGAATCTATAATTTTAATCGAGAAAAAGGACGGGATATATATGTACATATAAATATATATATGTATATATATATTCAATCCAAATAATTGTTAAGTTAACAAAGGGAGTAATTCCTGAAACGAATCGACACGTGTAAGCTACTCTCATCTAGAGATATTCGTATCTTTTCAAACGCACTCTATAAGAATAAGTAGGAAGGAAATAATGTTAGGAAGAAAAAAACACCGCTCGGTCCATCCCATGAAAGAATTGCGGCTCAATACGTCAAAGGGGCAACGGGGACGGCTTGGGGGGAGATGGACGAAAGCCACGACTTTCGGCGGAACGACGCTAGCAGCGGGTTTTTATCGCGGCAAACAGGATAGCGCCCGACGCTGGCCCCGAATTCCTAGCCAAAACGGGCTTGCGGTGGGCCTTAAATGCACCTCCCCTCACCTAGAGAAATGATGAGTCAAGCACCTAGACACACACCATCTCCCCGACTATCCAACGATGAAACACCGATCGACGAATCAGAAAACCCTTCTATCCACGCATCACCCCTTTTTCCCCTTACCCATGCACCTTCCTTCTAGCATAAGAAAAAGCGCACATGATCAGGGGATTACTCCCACTTATTTTAACCTAGAAAAGGGTATAAAAAGCCCAAAAATTTGGTGCTCAGGGCCAGTTACCATCATCCGATTCGACGCCGTTGGCGTCATTCGTTTCGCCAGTTTACGTTTTCATTGAACAAAATTGTCTTTGTTCGATCACGATTCAATTTCTGTTTTTTTCCGATCGCCGAACTTATTGTTCATTCTGTTGTCCGACTACGATTATTATTTGCAACCAGTGTTCATTTGATTTCGTCATCCATTGATAACCATTGTCGAATAATTACCAGCCGAGCAATACTTTTATTAATTCACCTAAAGTTAAGGAAACATCACTTTTGTCCGAACCTCGGGTTCGAGAATCATTGTTTGATTTATTTTGTACCTTTTTCGTGAAATATTTAATTCGAAATAAACCTAATTTCTACCAACGAAAACATCGAAAGTTCTACGAATTATTCCAATTTCAGCGAAAACCAGCAGTCAAAACGTAAGCGACATACATCTTATTTTACTCATTATTATCTTTTCTTCTCTACGTTTATCGGGTCATTTCCAGTGCATGAATTTATTAATTTGACCTTTTCCTGACCCACTCGTCAAGTTTTCCTGGAGTAAAGCCACCGTCAAACAGACCTATCAATCACCTGCTAAATCGAAGTGAACATTCGTTGTTACTTCAAATTCTCCGGAAAGCGTAAATTCGAAAGGGGAGGGATTAGGAGTTCAGAAAACACCCTACGACTTTAGAAACGACAGGCATTCCCGGGGCCCTATCCCAAGCAATTTCCCGCAAGGTTAGGCTTAAAAATGGGCAGTTGTTACCGTGATTAATACCGGGCGTGGTAAAGATCGATTCTCATCGTTCTGACCAGAGAGTGTTAATGGAATCGGGGCAACAGTTGCGTAAAAACTCAGCGAAATAAAATCATCGACAGTTTTGACGTAACAGAATTTTTGGGGGCTCGTCCGAAATAGAGGGAATGTTTGCCAGAGAGGAAAGACCAATCATTGGTATTCAAGCATTGGAAAATTTTTAATTTTTCTTGATTAATAAAAATCTTTATTTATGGGTAAAATTAGAGTAGAAGAACAAAGAACCAGAGACAATAACCGTGTCAGGAAACATTCACAAACCCGGAAAACCTTCACGGGAATGGAAATTAAATATTTGTTTAAACCCATTAATTACGAAATAAAATTTTTACACCCGAAGTATATTCCCGATAACGATCCGCGAAGGTTATTCTATCTACACAAACTCGAAGAATACACATACAGAAAACATTTCACTTTTGTCAAATTGATTTAAGATATTTTCTTACTCTATTCATACGGACACATCTGAGGTTGAAACATATTGATAAAAAGGAAATAGAATAATCACCATACACTACACATTTTACACTTTTTCAAATTGATCTGGGGACCAGAAGGGCGGCAATTTGAAGAAATTAACCTTTATATTATCGTATCGTGCGGTTGTTCACAGCATACTATACTGATAATAGAAGGAAAAACGTACACACACTAGGAAAAGACTACACATTTTTTACACTTTTTCAAATTGATCTGGGGACCAGAAGGGCGGCAATTTGAAGAAATTAACCTTTATATTATCGTATCGTGCGGTTGTTCACAGCATACTATACTGATAATAGAAGGAAGGTATAGACCACTTACAGACGCGGACGCAACTACCATACAAAATCTAAGAAACGAACACATAACAGATACATTATTCGATGGGTCGAGGCGGATGGAAAAAAATAATACAAGACCTACTTGCTCAAGGAATTAGAGAACAATTTCCGAACGGTGAAACTTATACTCCACCCACAAACAATTTGGTTCAGTCACAATTTTTCATCGACACGGACAAAAAAGGGGTCTCTTTCGAGTTAAGGAAAAAACCAATATTGGCAAGTGAAATTACCGAAAATAGTAAAATAATCGAGTGCGGGGACGACTTCTACATAATTGTGAACAAAATTTGCCATCCCGAAGGAACGACCCGTTCCGAATCTTGGTTTTAAGCGCAGGGAGATTCCGTAATTGAAATGAATAATTTTCCATGTGGATCACACAAATATTAAGCATCTTCAAGAGCATAATACAAATAAGTTACTTGTACTTTGCGTTCCGAACGGGAATAACTAAACAAACTTGTGGAGTAAAATATATCAACATCACCCGGCGGAACCGCGTATATCGACGAATTAGACGTGGAGTATAGGCCAGTTAATTTCAAGGAAACGAAACTCGTGTAAAACGCGGTAGAATCAATTAACTAAAAGACAAAAGACATAAATGAGTTCATCCGATAAAACCGTTAAGGGCGGACTCGAACCTCGGCCTACACGGGCAACGCGGTCAAACACTGTTGTCCCCGATGAGATAGTACATATTTATGTGAGTGAGAAGAAACCAACTAGAACAAACGAGGGGACACCTAGCGAAATAATTGACAGCACATTAGACACCGACAAGGAACAGGTACCCCCGTCGGAAGACCCCGCAAAGGAGCCGGGACAATCAGAGATAACGAAAACCCCCGAGCACAGTATAGTAAAGAAAAAAACAGAGGTAGGAAGAGAGGAAGACATAGGGGAGGAAGAAACAGAGGAGGAAGAAACAGAGGAAGAGATAGAGATAGAAACAGAGGAAGAGATAGAGATAGAAACAGAGGGAGAACTAGGGGAGGACAACGAGGAGAAATTACAAGAAGAAATAGCCAGTTTAGGAAAAGGTAACAGGGGAATAGAACTCACGGAAGAGGTAGAAGGAAGCCCGAAAGCCTCTCATACCCTCTCGCCAGTAGTAAAAGACCCGGAATTTATTCCTACTCTTCCACAAATAAACGAAAGGCCCAAAGTTACTGAAACCCCATCATTCGTGGGAAACGCACTACGAAGTGATTCACCGAGACCCGACACGCCCACTACCCATACATTTGACGAGACCAACGACTCGGACAACGAAAGTACAACAACGATAATAGAAAACTTTTCCGAAAAAGATATTTCCAAATATATCTCATTCGACACCAATACAACTCCCTTTAATCAAACAAGCGAGACATATTATACATCCGACGAAATCCCACTAGATACCCAGAGACCCCTGACAGGACTTGAGGCCGCTAAACGCACTCTTTTTACGATAAACGGAACTCTACCAGAAGAAAGTAAAGCGAGTTGCAGTAAGTCAAACGAAGACAACGGGGACATAATAGAGACGCCGAAAACCCGACCCATCTCTAAGTCAGACACGCCTTTAAAGGAAGACGACAGAGCCAGCGATTTACAAAAAACGATAACCGACGAAGAGGAACGCAGGAAAGAACGGGCCACGAGACTCAACAAAACACAAAAAAATATACAGGGCGCTTCAAACCCACTACCCGTACAACTAATAAAAAACGAAATGGCGAACTCAACTTTGAGGGTGTCTCTTAAAGATGCATTAGCGGTCGTACCCACATACGATGGGACCACTACATCCTTGGGTATGTTTATTCAAGGGTGCGACGAAGCCCTCGCAATGTTGGACGCAGGTAGCGAGCCGCATTTGGTGAAAGCGGTACGAATAAAAATAATCGGGGAACCTCGGCGGTCCATCATGCAACAATCGTTCGGGACCATGAAAGCACTCCATGAATTCTTAAAATGTATTTACGCTCCCGCAAGAAACATTTATCAATTACAAGGAGAACTCGGATCGATTTATCAGAGGCCCGACGAGACGGTCGTCGCCTATTCAAATCGTATTCGCGACCTCGGGTATCAGATATTGGACGCTTACGAATCAGAAAATAACGCCCCAGCGGACGAGGCTTTTCGGAAAAATACCACCGATAGTCTGCCCCTTTCTTTCGTCCAAGGATTAAAAACCGAAATTGAACAACGCATGACCATGGACGGGACAATAGATGACATAGTGAAACGCGCGGTAAAAATCGAGAAACAGCTAATAGCCCGCACAGCGCTCCGCGAAGGTATTCGAGACTCCGCGGATCCTAAAGACCCGCCGAGTGGAGCGAAGCGTAGTGTGAAAATAATAACCGGGGAGGAGGTAAAATGTCAGCTATGCAACAAAACGGGTCACGAAGCCGGGGCATGTCCTGAGAAAAAAATCACGAATGCTCAGGTAGCCAACGCAGCTATCCCTTCAGACCCAGTCAAGAGTATCCCTACCTGTCAGGTGTGCAACCGAAAAGGTCATTCCGCCGACCGATGTTTCAAGCTATTTCCACCGAACGGCAATAAACCAGTTAATGACGCATCCACGATCACAGTGTGTCAAGTATGTAACAAACGGGGACACACTGCAGACAAATGTTTCCGTTTATTCCCTCCTTTGAAAAACAGTACAACAGGTGCTGCACCTTTTTGTCAATTGTGTAAAAATCGGGGCCACGAAGCGGACAGCTGCCCGACTCGCGCTAACCCAGCTACATTGCAACCGCAGAACCAGAAAAATAATGTACCACAGGGGCTACAATTTCAACAAACCGCGGACATAAAATGTCAAATCTGTAAACGGGCGGGACATGGGGCGTACATATGCCCTTACCGTCATAATCAAGCACAATGTGCTAACGCTAAGCAAACCACGTACGCCGAGGCGGTCGGCACCGGTCCCAAACCAATAGGGAATTGTCATTATTGCCAACAACCTGGACATTTCATAAGGGAATGCCCGGCCAAACAGACGAACAATGCACGGTACGGAAACTCCTCGGGAAACGCAAGCGGTCTCTCGACCACGGGTGCGACGGGAGCGACCGCGCAACAAATGCATCCGATTCACACGATCTCTGCAGTAGCCACGAACCCATCAGAGTTGTAAAAATTCATGTCGTTAAATTACACAAAGAAAGTAGCGTCCCCACCGTAAAAGTGGAGCGAGACAATTTTACAACACCAATAATATTAATGGTCGATACGGGAGCCGGACCCAATATAATTAAAGAGAAATATGTGCCTCCACAAACCTCCATCGATTATAATCAGATCCTGCAATTGAATGGAATTACCGCCGCTTCAATATACACCATCGGTCAAATAACAATTCGAGTCTTTGGGCGCCGAGCCAATTTTCACGTGGTAAAAAATGATTTTCCTATTTCCGAAGGAGGAATATTAGGATCAGAATATTTAGATGGAAATCGAGTAATAGTCGACTATGAAAAACGTCGGTTAAAAATGCAGGAGGTAAAAATTCCGTTTTCCAGTCAAGAAACAATTATTATACCAGGGCAAACCACGAAACTTTGTTTTATTCGCGTAAAAAACTTAGAGACAAGGGAGGGATATCTCCCACCGTTAAACGCGGGACCGGGAGTTACAATAGAGACCGGACTGTTAAGAAATGATAACGGAAAGGCCTACGTACACTTAACAAATAACAATTTACACACAATACAAGTACACGTACCAGTTATGGAATTACTGAATAAAAAAATCGAGAATATTAAAATCCCCGCGATAAATTCAAAGCAGGGGACAAGGGAAAATACCAATGGTTGTAAACCAGAAATGGAGCTCACGGGGGAATCGGAACCCGCGAGACTCTCAGGCAAAAAAATTAAGGAAACCAGGGGCGACGAGTCAAAAATCGGAACGCCCATAAAAGAAACAAAGGAACCGGGGGATCACGGACTCGGCTTTAAAGTTGTCAAATCAACACAGGCAGGTCGCTCCAAAAATGGAGGCGAACTTTGCCGTATGAGTAAAAGTTGCTCTAAGAACGAAGAAATAATGAGAACAAATAAAATTGAAACAGGTAGGAAATCGGAACGGATTATGGTAATAAAAAAGGGAAAAACAAGTAAGAGACGGGATGGAACTGAGGATTCTGATAAGGATTTCTGTGGGGATCAGGTCATAATAAATTCATTAGTAAATAACGCAAAATTCAATGGGGAACTAGAAAACTGCACGAGAGTTGTAGAGAATAAAAGTTCCAGTGAAATAATAATTAACGACTCGCAAGGGGTCGTGGAAACAAAAAATGATTTATTTAAACCAGATACTAATTGTACTAATTATCACGAAAACAAAGATTGTTGTTCGGGTAATGTAGATGAAAAACCTTCAAGGAATAATGAAAATTTTCAAGGGGAGCTAGAAAACTGTACGAGGAAAACAGAGAATAAGGGCTCCAGTAAAATCAACATTAATGACCCATGGGAAATCAAGAAAATAAAACGGGGTGACCCAAGTGTATCGAGTACCAAAATACTAAACATTGAAGAAAACTTGCAGAAGGAATCAGGAATTAAGATCGAGGCAAACAAGATAAGCCATTCAGGGATACAGTTGAACAATGGCAACACAAAGAAATTAAACAAATCCATTCCGATGGAATATAATGATTCAAACGACAGTATGGGAACGCTATATAGAGAGCTTTTGGCACAAGGCAGAGTATACAACCACAAAAAAACGTTAGGCAGGGAAAGCAAAAACAAGGAAATTACAAGGGACAATAGAAGTTATCTCGTCATAAACTCAGGCCTTTTTGAGAAACTCGGTGCACGAGGTGCAACGCGTAAGATACAACCCTTCGAGAGAGAGAGCCCTTGTTTCACTTTCTCGGGGTCGGCAGTAGAGGATCGACTCGAACAAATAAAGGGATTACTAAGACTCGACGAACTAAACGCAGAGGAAAAAAATAGCATTGAAAAACTGTTGCGGGAGAGCACCCATTTGTACCACCTACCGGGCGAGGCGCTCACGCATACTACAATACTACAGCACCGTATACCCACAACGGACGATCTACCGATTAACACTCGAGGCTATCGATGGCCGGAGTGCACGAAGGACGAGATAGAAAAACAGGTAGAGGATATGCTCAAAAACGGAGTAATAATCCCATCTACTTCACCGTATAATTGCCCTGTATGGGTCGTACCGAAAAAAAAATGATTGAAAGGGAAATAAGAAATGGAGAGTGGTCTTTGATTATCGCTCTCTGAACGAAAAGACGATCGCAGACGCATACCCCATCCCAAACATCACCGAGATCTTAGATCAATTAGGAGGAGCAAGATATTTTTCCGTTTTTGATTTAGCATCAGGTTTCCATCAGATAGAAGTCAGTCTGGAAGACAGGCACAAAACCGCTTTCACGACTCCTAGAGGCCATTTCGAATTTGTTCGAATGCCGTTCGGGCTTCGGAACGCCCCGCCCACTTTTCAAAGAACGATGGATCTTACACTGAGCGGGATCCTTGGAAAAGGCATATTCGTATATTTAGACGACATTGTCATTTATTCTCGAGGTCTGGAAGAACATGAAAAAATTTACACCGAATTAATAAAAAGACTCGAGTCAGCAAATCTAAAATTACAACCCGATAAATGCGAATTTTTGAAAAAAGAAGTAGCATACTTAGGCCATATAATCGGCGGAGAGGGAGTTAAACCTGACCCCAAAAAACTAGAGGCTGTACGAGAATTTCCTCGACCAAGAAATATTAAAAATATACGACAATTCCTGGGACTAACAGGATATTATAGACGTTTCATTGAGAGTTACGCAAAAATTTCAAAACCCCTCACCCTACTTCTCCGTAAGGAAACGGATTTCGAATGGGGAATAGAGGAGGAGGAATCATTCGAAATATTAAAAGACAGTTTGTGCACGGCACCCGTATTAAGGTACCCCGACTTCACTAAACCCTTTATCTTAACGACGGACGCCTCCGGGGTAGCAATAGGAGGAATTTTGTCACAGGGAACAATCAACAAAGATCACCCCTGCGCGTATGCATCGCGAGCATTAAATAAAACAGAAGAACGATACGACACGTACGAAAAAGAAGCACTCGCTATAGTGTATTGTATTCTCCACTATCGACCGTATCTATACGGGCGCCAGTTCACAGTAGTAACCGACCATAAACCTTTATTATGGTTTCGCCGCGCGACGGACGGTAACTCTAAGATCCTCAGATGGCGATTGAAACTAGCCGAGTACGAATACGACGTAGTGTACAAAGCCGGGAAAACGAACGTCAATGCAGACGCGCTATCAAGAAATCCTGTGAAAGATTTTACTGACCCGGACGGAATATTTATGATTCGAACGAACCCCGTCACCCAAACTCGGAAAAAACCGGCACAAGGGTTGACAGACCAAGAAATTGAGGACTATCTAGCCTTAGACAGCGATGAAGACGAGATTGACGAGACAGCAGACCCCGATGAAAAACTGACCCTCGACAATTTAGAGGAGTGTCCCTGGGATACATTACCGGACTCCTCTGAAGCATTAAATTTAACATCAACGGATGATGCAGGGCCCATAAACAAGTCCCCTGAAAAAGAACGCTTTATTTCTAAACCCGAGATCTCTCGAAAGGCAGCTGCCAACGACGACACGAGGGAAAAACATTTCGAGTCACCAACGCCCAGCCCTCCCGCCACCTCCGACAAGTCACCTTCGTTAGAGCAGGTTACGGAAACAGAGGGAGAGAATAGAACATTGCAAACGGAGGACGAAGAGTTTTTTCCCAGGGATGAAAGGTTCGGGGACGGCACTCCCGATCTTTCCGGCGATCCCAAGGAGCCAGCCGAAATAAATCCTATACGAAAAAACCGCGGACACAGACCCTTGGTCGCGAGCGATTCCGAGGAATCCAGCGGGGAAGCACCAAACGATCGGCCAGTCCGCAAGCTCAAGAAGGACAAGAATACCCGACCGTGAGGAGACAAGAATACTAGCAAAAAACGTTAAACCATCGCGAGATCTGTTTCATACCCGAAAAGATAGTATGCTATTTTTCGTGGATACACAGGGAAAACCGTTAGACAAAGGCGGAGAAATACTAGCAGAACGCGGTGAGTTACCAAGTCTGAAGAGGCTAAAATTATTCGAAGCAAAAGCACTTTCGAAAAGAAACAACAAATACTACATCGCTCTCCCCATACGCGACGGAATAGGCGAAGGACCCACTAAAATACTAGAAAACATCGTAGAGACATTGAAAAACTGTAGGGATTTAGTTGAAAAATTAAACCTAGCAACAATCAGTCTAGCTAGATCCACAGCAGTTTGTAATGTTCCGTGGGAAAATATAATCACTCAAATCCGGTTATTGTTCAACAACAGCGATGTTAGAGTCATCGTCTGCTTTGGGCTCATTAAGGAACCCGCGGTCGAAGATCAGGAAAAAATAATTGAAGAAAAACATTGCTCGGCCATCGGAGGACACCGAGGCGTTAGTAAAACGTACAATCGAATCCGGCATGATTTCTATTGGAAAAATTTAAAACAGGATATTCAACAATACATACAGAGATGCCTGCAATGCCAATTAAAAAAATTAGTTCGCGTTAAAACCAAACAGCCCATGGTCATCACCGACACACCGGCTACGGCATTTGATAAAATTGCCATGGATATTGTGGGGCCCTTGCCGAAAACGGATAAGGGGAATGAATACATACTCACTATGCAAGATCAACTAACAAAATTCTCAATGGCAGCCCCGTTACCCAACGCCAAGGCAGTGACCATCGCAGAGGCCTTCGTAAAAAGATTTATTTGTAACTTCGGATCCCCAAGAGCGGTACTGACCGACCAAGGCGCAAACTTTTTAAGTAATTTCATGAAACAAATCTCCAAATTGTTTAAAATTCGGAAAATAAGAACGACAGCGTTTCATCCTCAATCTAACGGATCGTTAGAAAGATCGCATCACGCCCTCGGCGAGTATCTCAAACAATACACCTCGAAAGAAAGCAACTGGGACGACTGGGTCGAATTAGCAATCTACAACTACAACACTAACGTGCATGAGGGTACAAAGCATACTCCTTACGAGATGGTCTTCGGGAAAATAGCCAGAACTCCCTCAAATTTCCCGTTGGAAGAGATGGATAAACTTGCCACGTACGACGAATATTTGACACGTTTGGTAACGCAAATCCATGAAATTCAACAACTGGGAAGAATAAATTTAATAGCCTCAAAGGAAAGGGCTTAAGAATATCGAGATAAACGCATGAACCCCGTTACGTTCAAAGTAGGTGAACCCATATTTTTGCTTAAAGGACCGAAACCGGGAAAATTAGGAGATCAATACACTGGACCATTTGAAGTATTGGAACTACTAGAAAAAGGGAATTTGCGCATCCAGTTGAAGGGCAAAACTTGTGTCGTTCATCCGGAACGAGTGAAGAAATCTCTCATCCCCTTGGCATAATGGTGAGGGAATTCCGCAAAGCAACGCACCTCCAGGAAGACGATACCAACCCGGAAGAACCAGTGAGAAATGCGTACCCCCGATTCCGCGAGGAGTCCGAACGGCTACTTAGTTTCATCGGATGGCCGAGGCCGTATATAAGACCCGAGAAACTTGCTACCGCGGGATTTTTCTACATGGGACAAGCAGATGATGTCTCCTGTTTCTCATGTGGGATCGAAATAAACAACTGGAAAATAGGAGAAGACCCTTTCATTGAGCACAAAGCGGATGCTGAGGATTGCCCTTACATTAACGGAATACCTTGCGGCAACAGACCTTTAATTTCAAAGAGACAGGAGGAAACATTGGGTAAATTCATACGCACAGATAACGCCAAGATCACCCATGGAGAATTAATAAAACAGCGAACAAAAGCAGTCCTAGCTGGACCCTCGACAGGAGAGAGGTGCGAGGTCGCTATAACCAGTTCACCCAAGGTGTATACCAGCGTCAAGAAAAATATAGAACCAGCACCGGAAACCCAACAAATCCTCAACTTGTCAAAAGATAGTATTCTACGAGGTCTATTAAGAAACCCATCATTAACAATTGATTCCGAGCTCCGAGGTAGTCCGAAGGATCACGGCCCGGAGAGGTTACTTGGAGCCATAAAAAGGGTGGGCGCGGAGTATAATAGTATTCCTCGAGAAAAGAAAAAGGCGATGGGAACGGAAATACGAAGGCAGCCGATCGGTTGCGATGTTGACGCAAATACCAGCAGCAACGAGCCGCTTGCACCTGCTGCGAGGCCCGAGCGCCAGACACCCCCGCCGCCACCGCCACCATCACCTTTCAAAGACACAGGAATCCACCACGCCGAGCCACTCGGAGGAGCCAACGGGGACGAGGAACCGCAGAGGGTCCAGACGAGCACCCTACCAGCCCCCCAAGTGAGCCAGATGTCACACATCGAAGCTCCGAAACACTAAGATAATCCGGATTTCTCAAGCTATGAGGTACGAATCGAAAGTTTTAAAGATTGGCCCCAAGCAATGACGCAAACCCCCGCTAGCCTAGCGGATGCTGGACTCTATTACTTCGGAGTTGGAGACAAAGTGAAATGTTTTAGCTGCGATGGATTGTTGGGTAAATGGGCAGCCCAGGACGACCCATGGCAGCAACACGCGTATTGGTACAGCAAATGCGAATACGTAATGGCAAGGAAAGGAGCAGAATATATTCAAAAAGCAAGTTGCAAGGCGCCTCTAGACGCATCTTTAGCCGACACAATGGCGTGTTACAGGTCCTACTGTAAAAAAACCCTCAAACCAGAGGTGTTCGAAAGAACGCCCCTTCGAGATTTCGAAAAGGCCGCTCTCATGGAGTGTATCCCTACGGGTTTTGTAGCACCAGGTACCCGGCTCGACGACGTCGTGTTCGAAAATTTATGCCGTTACTGTGGGCTACGCCGGGTCGGAGGAATTTATGTCCCGTGCACGCACACGGTGGCCTGTTACCAATGCGCAATAGCCGCAACAAGGTGCGATCTTTGCCAGGAAGAAATCCTTTTCGTCAAAAACATCGTGATCATTCCTGACCGCCCCTACTACGAATACGAACACATTGTCTCACCAATGATGATTCAGGAGGCTAATGACCTCACTCGGGCCACGATCCGAACCCTCCAGGCCTTGGGGAAAAAGTAGAAAAAAAAGGGGAATGGAAGGGCGAAGCCCTCCCATTACTACGAAACCTTCAGCAACCCATTTTTTTTCCCTTCTTCTTCAGAATAACAGTTGGTCGCACGATTAGAAAATAGAAATCAAGTAAATTAGGGAATAAAATAAGCTGCACAAGAAATATTTAACCGTAAACTTGAAAAAAAAGAGGAAAACAATAATAATAAAAATAGATATATATATATTAATAATAATAATAACAACAAAAAATACATATAAAAAAAAATATATAAAAATAAATAAATAAAATAAAATAAAATCAAAAAAAAAAAGAGAAAAGAAAAAAATAATTAAAAAAAAGAAATGGAATAGATACACATATTCGGATAAAGTATATATAAGTCAATAATATAATCCTTAAACGTAAATCTGAGTTCAAGAGAGGGAAAAGCAATAACGACAGTAGAATTATAACAAACAACTAACTAATAAGGAAAATAACTCCTTTCGAATTTTTTATTAAACAAAAAAAAAATATATATATATATATATAGAAAGAAAAAAGAGAAAATTCTAAATAAAAAAAAAGGGGACGTATCTATAAACATACATTGAAGGGAAAAGAAACAACATTGATTAAAATAAAATGAAAATATAAAACGTCCAGAATGCCGCTCTACCACTGCCACTGCTCCGCCTACAATTGGTGCCGACCAATACACGTAAACAGTGACGAGGAGACACTCTGGATCTGTGTCAACCGGAAGCAGCCGGACGTTTTGGTTCCCGGCACGGCGGCACTTTTCTGCTACTGGAAGATCGCTTTCTATTTGGAGATACCAAAAAAGAGAGTTGATATATTTGTACCACCCGAATGGCGTTCAATCAGCCCAGGAACGTTGGATAATTGGATCAATCAGCTGCGTGATAACCCCTACGAGGATATAACCCTCGGCGGCACACCGTACCAGTGGCTACCACACGCTTTGGTGCCGGTGGGACAGTTAGCACAGGCGATCCCGATTCCTGGTCTCAAAGGATGGCCCGAATGTTTCGAAAAAATCCCCTACTGGAACGAACCACGGGTCCAGTACTCGGATGGGACAGATCTACCAATTAGGATAAATCGCTGTCCTCCTGATAGACTAATAGAAGGAATGGAAAAGATTTTCTGCTACTGGAAAATCAGACTCAACCCGGTCGACGATTATAAATACGAAGTATGGGTGCCACCCGAGTAGAGAAGGCTCATCCGAAAAGCATTATACAACTGGAAACTCATACTGAGGAAAAATCCGCAATTGCCCAAAACACTCGGAGGAGTTGAATACGAATGGAAGGGCGACACCATTCTCCCAAAGGGCCAAGATCCGAGACTCATGGAGAGCCAAGGTTATGGAATCTTCAATTACCATACTCCAGAGGATACCGATTCCGATAGCGAGTACAAATACCCTTGCCCTTACGAGGGACTGGAACCTGGCAAGACCCCTGTTGACCCAGAGTGGGGAACGCTAAGATGGGAGGAAGCAGAGCCTTATGGGTTCGACTGGTGCCCCAAACTGCCCGAACCCGGAGAGATGGACGTAACAGAACTCGTGGAAATATGCAAGGAACTCAATATCAACCAGGGAATCATCACCGAACCCCTTCCCGAGGACGACGAGAGGAACAAACCAAGGGAGCCTAAATCTCTCCCGCCCCACAAATCAGAGGAAACACTTTTGGGAATTGAAGATCACCAAGGAAAAAAGAGTGAATAAATAAATCATAATAACAAAAAAAAATATAATAATAATAAGAAAGTATATATATAAATACATATATAAAAATACACATAAGGAAAAAAAAAAAAAAGAGGTCAAGTTTTCCTTATAAATAAATAAAAGAAAATCTATTGAAAACAATCCGCTCTTCCGTGCGAGTATTAATAACTTAGAAGTACATAAATATACATTCAAAAAAAAAAGGAAAAAGAAGATATATATATATAATAAAACCCCGAACGATTGAGTTACGGGCAACAGGACCAAGGAGGGAGTAAAATGACCAAACCCTCACGGCCAGGGACAGCACCTGACCGACCAATAGAGTAACAGTCGTTCTCCCAGGCCACCAATAAGGGTCACGCAAAGACAGGGATATAAAACTCCTATAGTTAGGAAACGGAGACGAGAATAACAATAAACATTTCTCTTCTCCTATTTTACCATAACAGCATCCAGGCAAACGGGGAGAGTCGTCTTTGAAATCCTATATTTCACAATTTAACATCAGAACAAATCTAACGGATTACAGAACTCCCGACAACAACAACAGTGACAATGTCAAACCACGAAGAACTAGAACTGTCCAACAGGATTGTGTGGGGACCCCCCAAGGAAAAGGCAAGAGAAACGGGAAAACTTATGGAAAATCTGGGACCTCAAACGAAACAGGGTGACACAAGAATACACAGTAACAAAACAGGAGATGCTAGGGGAACCATTAGAACCAAGGTAGTAAGGAAACATAGCATTAAACAAATGGAAAATTCATCACCGGAAACATTAACTGAAATATGGCAAGACAAGGTCACGCGTCTAGTTAGTATAATCGTGGAAATGATACTAAATAAAATCGAGGGAAACGAAGACCGCATTACGTACAGCGACGCACAGGAGTACGTTGCGACTATGCAAAAGACCTTGGCAGAATTAGGCGCGAAACTAGAGGTCATAAAACATTGTGAGGACGCAATCCACGTAATCATAATTACGGTACTCTGGCCTTCGGAGAAACCAAACATAATCGTCCAACTAGGAATTGACGAATTAGCCACGGAAATGATGGCTCTAAAATTAACCCTTTTAAAGACCCGAGCTATGTTAATAACCATAACAAAACCCACGGAAGCCAAAGATATAGGAACTGCAAATTAGGAAAAAAAGAGAGAGAAAGAAAAGTAGGAAAAAACCTTAATGAATAACTCGACCCCGGAAAGCTAAAATCGGGGGAGTCACTTTCCAACCTAGCGGGATCCAAAGGAATGGATCAACAAAAAAAGAGAGAAAGAGAAGAAAGGAAGAAGGAGGAAGGGAAAGGCGAAGGGGCCGCGACATCCGTCTCCTGCAACCACCCCGGAGTCATTTCATTTTTCTTCTCTCCTTCCCTCTTTCCTATTCACCCTGGAAAGTTACCCCAGGGTTCCGAATGCTGAAACATAAAACCTGAAAAAAAAGGGTGGGAATAGAAAAGAAAAAAAACAGGAATAACAAAAAAAAAATGGCAGAAAGGAAAAAGTAATACTTTTAAAAGAACAAAAAAAAGTAATAATAACAATCTTAATAATAATAATAATAATGAAAAAAAAAAAAAAATAAATAATATATAATAATAATACGAAATGATAAAAATAAATAATAATCATGTCAACAAAAAAATTAATAAAAAAAAAAAAAAGGGAAACCCCCCCCCCCCCCAATGATCAAAAAAAAAAACAATAATAAATAATCATCATAATAATAACGGTGAAATTAGGAAAAAAAAACACATGAAAGGAAAAAGAATTTCCTTTTATAATAAAAAAAAAAAATATATATATATATATATATATATATATATATATATATATATATATATAATAAATAATAATAATAACAATAAGATTAGTTCAAAACAAAAAAAAAATGAAAAGGAAAGAAGTCTAAGAAAAAAAGAAAGGAAAAAAAAATATAAAATAATAATAATAATAAATAATCATCATAACAATAGCGGTAAAATTAGTAAAAAAAAAAAAAAAAAAAAAAAGAACATAAAAGGAAAAAGAATTTCCTTTTATAATCAAAAAGGAAAAAAATAAATAATAATAAATAATCATATTAATAATAACAATAAATTAGTTTAAAAAAAATATATATATATATATATATTGTGACGTATTTTCCTGGATCTCAACGCGAATAAAAAAAACACAAAAAAACAAAACCGAAAACGCGAAAATCGAAGCTCAAACCGAACGGGAGCGGAGCGCGAAATCGAGAACTCAGAAAACGTCACCTTCGGCCGCCCGCTTCCACGGATGCATCGACGTCCCGGTGGGCGCCAGTTAATTTTTGTTTCGCCGGTATTAACAACCGGACTAAACTGGAGGTCGGTGGAACGGCCGACCTCCGCAGGGTCGATTTTTGTTTCGCCGGAATCGCCAAGCCGGACTAATCTGGAGGTCGATGGAACGGTCGACCTCCGCAGGGTCGATTTTTGTTTCGCCGGAATCGCCAAGCCGGACTAATCTGGAGGTCGATGGAACGGTCGACCTCCGCAACGGAAATACACGAGAACAGAACAAAAAAATAACGAGATCACACAAACGAGAACTGAACGGTACGAGAACTAACGCCGATGCATTCGCGAAAGCGAACGGTTCCGGAAATGCACGGTTGCTCAGGATGCGGGTTATGGTAGAAGGGTCGCGATCCTTCGCCAACAAAGTAACACGAAATCGAAACCGGAATCTCAACTTTAAATAACGGGAACAATTATTTATTGGCTGCTAAGCCACGGGATCGCACACTCGTGCATCGGGAGCGCTCAGCTGACCGGGGGGTCGGAGCGAGCGTAACGAGAACGGATCGATACGCGATCAAATAATTACCGAAACGATAAACTCACCGAATCAGCGTATTCTAATCCGATAATGGGCGGGAACTGCATCTCACGATGCCTCGAGAACTCCAACACAATCACTGCACCTCAAGGGCATTCCTCGGAACGCATCTCGAGCACAGAAAAATCGGTAATAAAATCGGAACCGAATCCGCACGAAACACAGCACATACGAGTCAACTACCGAACGCGCAAAGTGACAGGTAGCGTGAGCGAGATACGCGAACCGAAGCGAGAGCGATAGCCGGAGTCTACGGCAGTGCGAGCGAGAGCGAACGACTCAGCCCGCGAGACAATAGCCCAAACGTAAACACCGGTCGCGCGAGAGGTCCGAGTTGCCTCGAGGACGACTCTCGGCAGACTGATTAGCCTACGACGATATTCTAAGGAAGCGTTATGATTATCGCGAAATCCTTAGCCGATAGCTACTGCCCTCTCAAACTATTTCCAAAGCGTCACTTAAGCGGGAACCGAAACCGTAACGCGGTAATTTTTGAGATTCGTCGCGATCGTTACTCCAAATTCAGGACGTGAAAACAAGGCTCTCTCTCTTAACTAAAACACAGCACAAGGTGTTCCGACCTTGCCCGGACCGTACTAAAACCTCCGCCTGTTCTCCAACGTCCTGCATTATCACCTGAACGGAGTGCCGGGTTTGCACCGGACTTTGACGTATTCGCGACGAAATCTCGTCGGGCTCTTCTCTATTCGTGTTTCTCACTTCTTCGAGATTCTCTCCACCGAATAGATCCGAGGCTTCCGACCTGAACTGAATCTTTTTAACTTGTCTCAAAGCTTATCCCACACCCAAGCTCATCAGTAAAGTCTAAACTGGATCGTAGCCGTAACGCACCTTACTTAAACGAGAGCTGGACGGTACCTGGACAGCCGAGGAGCAGTAAATCGAGAACGATAACGAGCTAACCGAACTAAATCGATAGCTGCATCCGTAAAACGTTAATTTATGTGTCTTTTTGTGACGGTGATCAAAAAATCACGTCACAACTCCTCACCCCTTAGGGGTGGTTTCGACCTATGGGTCGAAACGGTAGCCAGTCCGAAGACTGCGGGAACTCCGGGATTTTCTCCCTTGAGTTTCAACCCAAAAGGTTGCGGGAACTATTCGAGACCTAATCCTGCATAGGACGTATCGGTAGCCATTGGTTCCTTCCGCGGCCTTGCACGAGGACTCACGAGTACCATCGCGTATAGGCCGCGCGGGGCGCGCGAGGGCTGGCCTCTCAGCGCGAGAACCTTTAATATAATCGCTGCCCACAATTTGGTCGCAGCGATCCCTCAACCCTGTTACTAATCGGGAGCCATTAAATTTTTGGGCGAGGCGAGATCGGCACGAGAGACAATGTCTCAATCGTGGTTCGAGAAAGTAATATTACAAGAAAAGGGACAACACTTTTGAGGACGACCACACGTAAGCAATTAAATGTCTACGTTACCCCCTTCCTGCAGCGTTGTCTCCATCGGTGGGAATCCTTGTCCTCTCCGTCTGATTTCCGAGAGCGTCGGCCATCCGGCCAGGTGCGAGAGCGTGGACCCTTGGTCCAGTAATCGAGATCCGAGGTCTGGGGGCGACCTCCATCGTCGGGAACTACGGCCGGAGCCGGATACGGGAGCTTACTCTTTTCTCGGGATCGAGTGCCGAGACCCCAGGGGTCTACGAGGCGCGAGTTACGGCCGAAGCCGTGTGCGGGATCTTGTCCTTCTGACCCATCATCGAGCGCTGAGACCGAAAGGTCTACCAAGCGCGAGTTACGGTTGAAGCCAGGTGCGAGATCTTGCTCTCCCAGCCCGTTGCCGAGCGCCGAGACCGAGAGGTCTACCAGGCGAGAGCCACGGCCGAAGCCGTGTACGGGATCTTGACGGGACTCCCTTTACTGCCGGGAGCGCTCGTCGTCGGCCCTCCGGCCACCGCCAACCGTTGGTGGGTCCGGGAGGGGTCCGGGATCTGAGGACGCCGTCGGTTCCCTGGGAAGGGCGGTCTCTGGGTGGTCCGACCGTCGCGACCTGCGCCCCGCAGGTCGGACTGCCCTCAGCACGTCCCAGGGGACGTTGCGGCCCGCTCGCGAGACATACGGCCCCTCCCGCCGCCATTGCTCGCTGCAGGCGGGGCGCGTTCGCAAGGTCTTACCCTTGCGCCCGCACCGCCGGCAGAAAGTCTGGCTCGGGGGGCCGCCCGGGCACTCCGGGTCGGAGTAGCGGTGGCCTTCGCCCCCGCAGCTCCAACAAACCCGCGTCATGGTGCGCGGCAGGGGTCGGATGGCTCCTCCTGTCCGCCGGTGGTCCCTCGGCGGAACGGCTCGGGTGGCCGGCCCTTCGCCTCGGGGTTCCGGGGTCCGCACCGCTGGCGGAATCGTCGGCGATGTCTTCATCGCCGGTCGGGATCGCGGCGACGTCTGTGTCGCCGGTCGGGACCGCGGCGGCCGGCCCACCGGCAACGCCGCCGTCGGCGGGGCCATCGGTGGTGATGGGGCCGCCGGTGGCGCCGCCGCTTGCGGGGCTATCGGCGATGACCGCGCCGCTAGGCGGGAGCGCCGTGGGCGTGATCGCCGCGGCTTCGTCGTCGGCGAGGCCATCCCGGGTGGTGGCGTCGCTGGTCGGGACCTCGCGACGGGCGGAGGCGTCGCCGTCGAGGACGACGTCCCCTCCTCGACCGTCCTCTGACGCCGACGACGGTTGCGGGATCGGCGTGGGCCCCTCTTGCGGCGAGGGTCCTTTGCGAGTCCACCTTCAGCCGCAGTGGTTTCCACCGGGATCCGCCGGGGCACACTCCACGTGGAGCACCCGGGCAGCTGCTCGTCCATGGGGACCGGGCTCGGCGATCGGGGCGAGAAGCCAGCCGGGCGGCTGACTGCCTCACCGAACGTCCTTGCCGGCGGGTCCACCATGGGCGGCGCGGCTGGCGGCGCCTGCACGGGAGTCGGTACCCCGCGGTAACCATCGAGCAAGCCCGGGTCGGTGGTGACCGGGCTCGGCGACCGGGATCTCGGCTGGCCTGGGTCCGCAGCCATCTCCCCGATCGTGCGCACCAGGGCCTCCGTGGACTCCGTGTCCGTCGTATCCGGGTCGGCGAGCGTGGCGGCACAGGCCTGAATCAGGTCCGCCGCTGGAGGTCGGACGTAGAAATCTTTCCGGTCCTCCGTCGATAGGGTCCGCCTCAGCATGTCGTCGAACCAGTCGACCTCCGACCCCTCGGACACGATCATCACATCGTCGTCGCCGGGAAGATTGTTTTCGGAATCCATATCAACCTGTAATGCTCCAAGGGTTATTAGTCCGATACATCTGGTGGTCGGTACGGTTTTAAGTCCTTGATGGAAATTTTCCCCATCGATCGCCCATCGAGATCGGATAGTTCGTAGACTACGCGGGATATCTTCTTCGAGATCATGAACGGCCCGTCGAAGGGGGCGTTCAGCGCAGCAGACACATGTCGGGCCGCGTTCGAGAGCGTATGGGATCTCCGCCACACGAGGTCACCGACCTCGAAGGTTCGATCCCGGTGATGGCGGTTATACTGCTCGGCCTGCCTCTGGAAGGCCTCGTCGAGCGCGTGCGCGAAGGCCGTCCTGAGGGTGTCCAGGCGAGCCATTCGCCTCACCCACTCCTCTGGAGGACGCGGGACGATATCGGGATCTCCCTCCAGCTCCCGTCGCAAGGAGGTGGCTGAGGGTGGTTCGCGACCGAAGTTCGCAAAAGCTGGGGTGGCTTGCAACGAACTGTGGTACGCGGTATTATACGCGAACCGGAATTCGTGTAAGTGGTGGTCCCACTCACGATGATTTCCTGCGAGAAACGCGCGGATCATGGTTTTCACCACTCGATTCACGCGCTCGGTAGGGTTGGCTTGTGGGTGATACGGGGGGGTCGTCTGATGCCGTATCCCCACCCGCTCGGTAAGCTGACGAATGTCCCGGTTAACAAACTCGGTCCCATTGTCCGTGAGCAGTACTCGGGGTGCGCCCCAGCGAGTAACGATCAAGTCGTCGATAGCTTTCGAAATGGTCTTCCCGTTCGCCTTTCGGAGAGGGCAAACCTCGATCCATTTCGTGTAGAGGTCCTGGATCACGAGGATGTACGCGTGACCCGAGGACGACGGCGTGAACGGCCCCATGATGTCGGTAGCGACCGTTGTCCACGGTCCGTCCACCATGCGGTGACCCATGAGGCCTGCGGGAGCTTGCTGCTCCACCTTGCAGCGTTGACAGGTGTCACACTGCCGGACGTGAGCGGCTACGTCCTTGAACATGCCAGGCCAATAGTAGGTTGTGGCCAGGCGCCGGTACGTTTTCTCGACGCCCAGGTGGCCGGCCTGCGGGAGCGCGTGGCATTCCTGGAGAGCGGCGCGTCGCAGCTCCCGAGGCAACACCAGCTTCCACGCGTCGAGATCCTCGAATTCGAGATCTGCGAGATCGGATGGTCGATGGAAGTATAGCCGGCCATCGACTATCTTCCAATCCGGGAACCTATCGGGTACCCGCGAGACGTCGCGGAACCGCCGTCGATACCATTCATCCTGAGTATTCCGGGCGCACATGGCAACCTCGGTTTGGCCCTCAGGGATTCTCGAGAGCGCGTCGGGAACATGGTGCAAGGCGCCCTTGCGATGTACAATGTTGAAGTCGTACTCCAACAGTTCCAACGCCCATCGGGCTAGCCGACCTGTGGGGTTCTTCAAATTGTGTAGCCAGCGAAGGCTACTGTGGTCCGTTATCACGGTGAAAGAATACCCCTCGAGATAGCAACGGAACTTCCGTATTGCCCAGAGTACTGCCAGGCACTCCTGTTCCGTCACCGAGTACTTCTTCTCGGGGGCGGTCAGGGCGCGGCTCGCGTAGGCGATGACTCTTTCGTGACCCTCGATCACCTGCGTCAGGACGGCACCCAGGCCGACCCCGCTGGCGTCGGTCTGTAACGTGAACGGTAGCGAGAACTCCGGGCAGGCGAGCGTAGGGGAGCTCGTTAGCCTCAGTTTTAGTTCGTCGAGAGCTTGTTGCTGTTCGGGACCCCATTCCCATGCGTGATCCTTTTTCGTGAGCCGCGTCAAGGGTTCTGCAATTGTGGCGAATTCCACTATGAAGCGTCGGTACCACGACGCCATGCCGAGGAAGCGACGTAGCTGTCGGATATTCTGCGGGATCGGAAAATCGAGAACCGGAGCTACCTTGGCGGGGTCGATCTTGAGACCCTCGCTGTTCACTAGGAACCCAAGGTACTGCACCTCCGAGCGGCAAAACTCGCTCTTCTCGCGGTTTATTGCCAGCCCAGCGGTCGAGATCTTCTCGAGGACCTTTTGGAGCCACGTTAAGTGCTCCTCGAAGGTTCGAGTGACGATAATGATGTCGTCTAAATAGACGAAGACGTGCGGATATAGTTCCGCACCGAGAAGCCGATCCAGCATGCGCTGGAACGTCGCGGGAGCGTTCGTGAGGCCATACGGCATCCGCTTGAAGTGGAACAGGCCTCGGCCTGGTACCACGAAAGCGGTTATCTCACGCGAAGCGGGATCCATCGGGACTTGCCAATAGGCTTGGCTTAAGTCCAGGGTCGAGATGTAGTTGGCTTGTCGCAACTCGTCGAGAATGCCAGTCATGTTCGGGATGGGGTATGCATCCTTCTTCGTGACGGCGTTCACTTTTCTGTAATCAATACAGAAGCGGTACTTGCCGTTCGGTTTCTTAACCATGACTACGGGACTGGCCCAGTCGCTACTGGAGGGCTCGATAATATCGGTAGCCAACATCCGGTCAACCTCCGCCCACATAATGTCGCGGATGACCGGAGTAACGGGATACGGTTTCTGCTTCACCGGGGCACTGTCACCTACGTCGATGTGGTGTGCCACAAGGGAGGTGACGGCCGAGTCGGCAGGAATATCCGGTACGTGAGCGTCGAGGAACTCGCGCAAGCGCGTCGCCTCGTCGGTATCGGGGGTACGGAGGCCGCAGCACATGGCGATGCGCGGGCCTTTCCCCTCGGGAACGAAGCTGTACCGTTCCTCCGGTGCGTCACGGAAAACCCATGACTCATCGAAGAAATCGACCACCATCCTCGCGGAACGTAAGTAATCTAGTCCGAGGATTAGATCTTCCGAGAGCGAGGGTAAGTGTAGGGCGAGAGCTTGTGTCCGGCGGCCACGTAGGATGGTCGGTACCTCCGACGCTATCCTTATCGTTTCCACCTGGCTGTTCGCGACCAGCACGGTCCGAGGCGGAATCCGTTTCGTCGGCACTCCGAGGCCGGCGAGGAATTCTATTATCCTCAAGCCGACAAACGTCCTGGTCGCACCAGAATCTACGAGAGCTTTTACGGTTCGACCATAAAGTTCCACCTCGACATGAAATGCCACAACGCCCCTTCGTCCAGCAGCGTTGATGACAATGTCGTCGAGCTGGGCTTCCCCTTCCAGCTCCGACGCACCGAGATCGGGGTCGAGGTTCGGTAGCGGCCTCTGTCCTTTCTTACGAACGGTAGCATGGCGACAGGGCTTCGGTATACGGGAGCGTGTCGAGAAAGTCTCCTCCAGGGCGAGGCTTTGGCGCCGTTGAGGCGCGGGCGGATGGCTCACGCGCCTCACTGCGCGTTTCCCCGGTTGCACGAGGTGCAACGGGCGGACGTCACCCCTGAGAGTCCACACCGATAGCAGAACAGCCGCCTCGACGCCTTACACTCTCGGTGGAGGTGGCCAGACTGGTCGCAGTTCCAGCAGTGTTTCTCCCCCGGTGTGGCGGGAGCGGTCAGGGCCTGGGGTGCCACTGGCCCCTGCAGCGGGGGTGCCCCTCCAGGAGCGGCTCCCCTCGGGATTCCCGCCCGCGGTGGGTCTGAGCGGGGTGCACCCCTGTCAGCGTTTCGGGATGCGGGGGCGCCGGTTGGCTTCCCCCCGGTATTCGGCGGGCGTCGCGGCATCAGCGCGTTCATGAGGTCTGGTAGACCGTCCAACCCGCCGGGCGAGAGCTCATCCTCTTGGACCAGATCCTGCTCCTGTAACGCCCCGCAGGGGTGGTAGAGGGGTGCACGGAGCTGTGGGATGATCCGTCAGTCATATGCTTGTCGCCGCTCGAACCACCGGGGACTGGCGACCCCGCGGTAACCGAGCTCGGGTCACGCAGGAGACTCGTAAGGGGGTCCGGGGCCTTTGCTTTGCAAATGGTCCTGGTCAACCAGCAACCTGTTCGAACGAGCACTGTTTCGGCCGGTGCCAAAGATCCATGGCCATCTCGTGAGAGTGCGTTCATGCGGGGGCGGGAAACTGCCCCCGTGCAGCTCTCGCGTACCGCTTGTTCGCCCAAGCGGGATGGCCGGGATTACCCGCGGTGGCTCGCAAGAGCTACTGCGGCGCTTGCGAAAGTCCACCGACCCGGCACGCGAATTCTCATGCTATACCGCGTAGTCTTCCCGTTGCTTGGTCAGGACGAAAAAGCAGACCCGGTCAAGAGACCTCTGGCAAGTTCATCCCGTGAGATGCTCTGGGTGCTCATTCCCAGGTGCATTGATTATGGCTCCGTCGTAGGTAAATGCAGTAAAAGGAGACCATAGGTGGACGAACCAGGAGGTTGAGGCCGTCGAGAAGTGGAGGGCTCTCGCTTTGGTCTACCCCGGGTGGCTACCGAACCACTCGTGAGACTTAAAACAGTGGCTTGTACCACTAGTCAGTTATTGGACCCTAGGGGAGGTGACGATCAGTTTTCGAACGGTGTCTGATTGTGAAGACCTCTGCAAGAGGCGGTTTCTAGGGGGGCATACTGCATCGCATAAAGAGAAGGTGGATCGGATGTTCGTTGCGTTTGCTCTTAATGGGCGAGAGACCCTCACGGGTCGAGCAGAGAATGACGGTCTCGTGCCAGATTTCTTATACAATATCTGCTCCTGTAACGCATTTGCGTGAGGGCGTCGGGAGTGCTGGGGCGTGCCCCGACGCGGATCCTGGTATGCGAAACCTGGGCAGAGGGAAACCTCCGGCTTCGGCGGGGGTTGGCGGGTGCTTAGGCCCCGTACCACCTGTTCCCGGCGGCCAGCTTCCCGTTCCAGGTCCCTCATCGTGAGCCGATCATGATACGAAATCATAATCTTAAAAGGCGGTAGCATATTGCGGTACGCGTACCGAACCCGTTCCTCTTCCGTCCATGGTGGACTCAGGCGGGCGAACAGGCCGTTCATGCACCCCAAATATACGAGAACCGACTCGGCATCTCCCTGAGTCCTAAGCGAGATCTCTTCCCGTAGCGCGATCTGGTAATCAGGGTCTGAGAACCGTTCGCGGAACGAGGCCTTCACGGTCTCCCAGTTGGGCAACCGGAGACGGGCGTCCCGGTACCACACTCGGGCTGCCCCCGTCAGGCAGAACGTGAGCGTCTTCAGGAGGTCGGCGTCCCGAATCGGGACGAGGTCGCGACCTTCCTCGATGAGGGAGAGGAAGTCCTCAACATCCTCCCCTTTACTTCCCGAGAACGTGGCTTCCCACCGCCGAACCTCTTGGAGGGCGCGATGGGGCGACAGGAAACCGGAGCGTCGTTGCGAGAGGTGGCTCTCATCAGAGCCACCGAGATCCTCTGGTCGCGCCGTCAAGCGGCGTCGGGGAATTCCCGTTGCGCGCGGTGCCCCTCCGGTAACATTCGCGGTAGCCCCGGGTGGCGCCGCGGTTGGAGCCTCCGCCGTGCCTCTTGGCGCGGGGTTCTGGCCTCCGGGTGGGGGTGGGAATTCCCACGCCTGGGCGCGACGCCGTCGCGACTCCTTTTCGGAGCTCGCTTTGGGGTTGTCCCGGTGTCTCGAGAGCCGTCGCCGGCCCCGAGGGTCCGAGCGTGTCGTCCGCTCCCCGTCGCTGTCGTCGGGGGGGTCCGACGAGCTTTCTTCCTCCTTCCTGATCGGTACCCTCTCTCCCCCTTCCGCCATCTTGTGGCGCTGTCGAGTGCCGGGCTGAGCGATGACTCAGCTCCAAGCCGTCGGGAGACGGGAGCTGTCCTCGAAATCGAGCCTGAATTCGAGATCGATACTTCACGGGGGCGAGAACTATTCCGAGATTCCGAACCTTAATTCGAACTCGGAGTCCAACAAGGGCGAGAACCGTTCGAGTCGGAAGTTAACCGAAACGGAAACTTCGAGAACGTTGGCAGCGGTCGGACACTCACGCGTCCGTCACGCTTCACGTCGGGATCCGGTCTGACTGCGGCCAGCAAAAATGCTTCGCTGTCGACCCGTATTCAATCGGGGCGGATCGGCGGGGATCCACTCCCTCAGGCGAGCAGGGAATCCGGCGTATCCCTGCAAGATCGCCTAACAGCCGAAACCTCCGATTGAGGCACTCCCGTATTCGGGGTTCGTCCGGAACCGATCCCTTTCGGCGAGCCGGGAATCCGTCGTATCCCTGCACGATCGCCGGACTGTGGATCGGGGTGGACCGAGATCAACCTTGGGTTTCTGTAGCGAGCCGGGAATCCGTCGTATCCCGGCAAGATCGCTCAACCCAGCCTCTTCAAGAGTGTCAGGAGAGACTGAACTCGAGGGCCTACGGTGGTCGGAGCGAAGGGCTTCACTCGACGACCGATCCGGGAACGGTAGCCGAATCGGAGTGACAATAAGTCCACTCGACAATTCTTTCGGGAGCAAAATCGAGTCGAGCGACGGTAGGTACGCTCAAGACTCGCCTGTTCGTACAGTCGGGAACCGCTTCGAGCGCCGAAAATCGATTCGTGCTCGGAAGCGAAAACGAGAGTTCAGTCGAACCTCGAAATGCAATTCGAAAACGAGAGCGAAAGGTAACTCGAGCGTCGAAAATTGATTCGAGCTCGAAAGCGGGATCAAAATTTAGTTCGACTTTCGGAAGTTAAGTCGAGTCCGAAAGCGAAATTAATTCGAACCTCGAAACCTAATTCGGGTTCGAAAGCGAGAACAGGATTCAATCCGAGCGCCGAAGGCTGCCCCGGGCTCGGAAGCGAGAACAAAATTTTAATTCACCCCGGAAGTTTACTTCGGGTCCGGGAGCGAGAACGGGAATTAATTCGAACTTCGAAAATTAATTCGAGTTCGACGGCGAGAGCACAGTTTAGTCCGAACCTCGAAAATTAATTCGGGTTCGAAGACGAGAGTACAATTTAACTCGACCCTCGAAAATTAATTCGGGTTCGGAGAGCGGAAACGAGACTAACTCGAACTCCGAAATTTAATTCGAGTTCGAAAGCGAGATCGATAATTGATCCGAGCGTCGAAAATTAATTCGCGCTCAAGACGAGAGCAATCTAAACGTCCGAAATCAATCCGCGCTTGAAGATCGGAGGCAAATTCCGAACGTCGAAAATTAGTTCGGGTTTGGAAGTCGGAAATAAATTCCGAATGTCGAAACGTAATTCGAGTTCGGAAAACAGAAATAAATTCCGAACGCCGAAACTTAATTCGAGTTCGGAATGCGAGAACGGGTCGGACGTCGAAAATTAACTCGCGTCCGAAAACCGGAAGTAAATTCCGAACGTCGAAAATTAATTCGACTTCGGAAGACGGAAATAAATTCCGAACGCCGAAAATTAATCCGAGTTCGGAATGCGAGAGCAATTCGGACGTCGGCAATTAGTCCGCGTCCGAGACCCGAAAGTAAATTCCGAACGTCGAAAATTAATTCGAGTTCGGAGATCGGAAATAAATTCCGAACGTCAAAAATTAATTCGAGTTCGGAATGCGAGAGCAATTCGGACGTCGAAAATTAATTCGCGTCCGAAAACCGAGAGTAAATCCCGAACGTCGAAAATTAATTCGAGTTCGGAGGACGGGAATGAATTCCGAACGTCGAAAATTAATTCGGGTTCGGAATGCGAGAGCGATTCGGACGGAGAAAATTAATTCGCGTCCGAAAACCGAAAGTAAATTCCGAACGTCGAAAATTAATTCGAGTTCGGAAGGTGGGAATAAATTCCGAACGTCGAAAATCAATTCGAGTTCGGAATGCGAGAGCAACTCGGACGTCGAAAATTAATTCGCGTCCGAAAATCGAAAGTAAATTCCGAACGTCGAAAATTAATTCGAGTTCGGAAGACGGGAATAAATTCCGAACGTCGAAAAGTAATTCGAGTTCGGAATGCGAGAGCGATTCGGACGTCGAAAATTAATTCGCGTCCGAGAATCGAAAGTAAATTCCGAACGTCGAAAATTAATTCGAGTTCGGAAGACGGGAATAAATTCCGAACGTCGAAAATTAATTCGAGTTCGGAATGCGAGAGCAAATCGGACGTCGAAAATTAATTCGCGTCCGAAAATCGAAAATAAATTCCGAACGTCGAAAATAAATTCCGAACGTCGAAAATTAATTCCGAACGTCGAAAATTAATTCGAGTTCGGAAGACGAGAACAATTCACGAGAACGATGGGCGATCGGAGAAATTTTCACACGAAAGATGTCCAAAGTACTCACGATATCGGCAGGAATACTCCAAGTCCAAAATCAGCAAGTAATCCTTCGGGAATAGTGTCGAGAGCACAATGTCTGTTCACGGCAATTATTCACGATGATATGATCGTGAAATGGCCGAGTTCGGCAAGCGAGAGCGAAAAGGGCGGTGGAAGGGGTTCCTCAAAATTCGAAAAAAATTGTTTGTCCGAATTCTAGAACCTTCGCGATAAGAGCCGAAGCTCGGCTAGCGGTACCTACCCCCACTCCAGCGCGCGTGACGCGCGAGCGTCCAGGTGAGAAAACCCGTCAATTTCGAAAATCCGAAATTAACGAAAATCTCCGGGAACCTGCCGTCGAGGCATTCGAGAGCCTTATGTTTTTCCCCCAAAAGATGTTTCCACCTTTCAGGGGTCCGAGAGCGAACGAGCGAAAAGGAAAAAAATTAAAAATTAAAAATAAAAAAAGAAATATATAAAAAAAAATTAATAGGAGCCAAAAAATATTAAACGATTCGCAATCGTCATCGGGAACGTGTGGGTTCGCACGAACATCCACAGCGGGAGCGCGTTACTTCGTAACGCGAGAAACTTCGAGAAGAGAAAAAAAGAAAAAATTATTTCTCTCGAGCGGGAGCGAAATTCCAAAAATAATTAAAAATAAACCGAGCGGGAGCTGTTACTTTATCGGCGTGGCCCCACGTTGGGCGCCATTTGTGACGTATTTTCCTGGATCTCAACGCGAATAAAAAAAACACAAAAAAACAAAACCGAAAACGCGAAAATCGAAGCTCAAACCGAACGGGAGCGGAGCGCGAAATCGAGAACTCAGAAAACGTCACCTTCGGCCGCCCGCTTCCACGGATGCATCGACGTCCCGGTGGGCGCCAGTTAATTTTTGTTTCGCCGGTATTAACAACCGGACTAAACTGGAGGTCGGTGGAACGGCCGACCTCCGCAGGGTCGATTTTTGTTTCGCCGGAATCGCCAAGCCGGACTAATCTGGAGGTCGATGGAACGGTCGACCTCCGCAGGGTCGATTTTTGTTTCGCCGGAATCGCCAAGCCGGACTAATCTGGAGGTCGATGGAACGGTCGACCTCCGCAACGGAAATACACGAGAACAGAACAAAAAAATAACGAGATCACACAAACGAGAACTGAACGGTACGAGAACTAACGCCGATGCATTCGCGAAAGCGAACGGTTCCGGAAATGCACGGTTGCTCAGGATGCGGGTTATGGTAGAAGGGTCGCGATCCTTCGCCAACAAAGTAACACGAAATCGAAACCGGAATCTCAACTTTAAATAACGGGAACAATTATTTATTGGCTGCTAAGCCACGGGATCGCACACTCGTGCATCGGGAGCGCTCAGCTGACCGGGGGGTCGGAGCGAGCGTAACGAGAACGGATCGATACGCGATCAAATAATTACCGAAACGATAAACTCACCGAATCAGCGTATTCTAATCCGATAATGGGCGGGAACTGCATCTCACGATGCCTCGAGAACTCCAACACAATCACTGCACCTCAAGGGCATTCCTCGGAACGCATCTCGAGCACAGAAAAATCGGTAATAAAATCGGAACCGAATCCGCACGAAACACAGCACATACGAGTCAACTACCGAACGCGCAAAGTGACAGGTAGCGTGAGCGAGATACGCGAACCGAAGCGAGAGCGATAGCCGGAGTCTACGGCAGCCGGAATCTCAACTTTAAATAACGGGAACAATTATTTATTGGCTGCTAAGCCACGGGATCGCACACTCGTGCATCGGGAGCGCTCAGCTGACCGGGGGGTCGGAGCGAGCGTAACGAGAACGGATCGATACGCGATCAAATAATTACCGAAACGATAAACTCACCGAATCAGCGTATTCTAATCCGATAATGGGCGGGAACTGCATCTCACGATGCCTCGAGAACTCCAACACAATCACTGCACCTCAAGGGCATTCCTCGGAACGCATCTCGAGCACAGAAAAATCGGTAATAAAATCGGAACCGAATCCGCACGAAACACAGCACATACGAGTCAACTACCGAACGCGCAAAGTGACAGGTAGCGTGAGCGAGATACGCGAACCGAAGCGAGAGCGATAGCCGGAGTCTACGGCAGCGCGAGCGAGAGCGAACGACTCAGCGCGCGAGACAATAGCCCAAACGTAAACACCGGTCGCGCGAGAGGTCCGAGTTGCCTCGAGGACGACTCTCGGCAGACTGATTAGCCTACGACGATATTCTAAGGAAGCGTTATGATTATCGCGAAATCCTTAGCCGATAGCTACTGCCCTCTCAAACTATTTCCAAAGCGTCACTTAAGCGGGAACCGAAACCGTAACGCGGTAATTTTTGAGATTCGTCGCGATCGTTACTCCAAATTCAGGACGTGAAAACAAGGCTCTCTCTTAACTAAAACACAGCACAAGGTGTTCCGACCTTGCCCGGACCGTACTAAAACCTCCGCCTGTTCTCCAACGTCCTGCATTATCACCTGAACGGAGTGCCGGGTTTGCACCGGACTTTGACGTATTCGCGACGAAATCTCGTCGGGCTCTTCTCTATTCGTGTTTCTCACTTCTTCGAGATTCTCTCCACCGAATAGATCCGAGGCTTCCGACCTGAACTGAATCTTTTTAACTTGTCTCAAAGCTTATCCCACACCCAAGCTCATCAGTAAAGTCTAAACTGGATCGTAGCCGTAACGCACCTTACTTAAACGAGAGCTGGACGGTACCTGGACAGCCGAGGAGCAGTAAATCGAGAACGATAACGAGCTAACCGAACTAAATCGATAGCTGCATCCGTAAAACGTTAATTTATGTGTCTTTTTGTGACGGTGATCAAAAAATCACGTCACAATATATAAAAAGGAAAAAAAGGGGAAGAAAAATATATTTTAAGAATAATAAAAGAAAATATAATAAATAATAATAAAAAAAAGGGGAGATAAAAAAAAAGAAAAAAAAACCCTTTAATACCTACCCGCTAGATACCGGGGCTGCGACTCGATGGTCAAGAAGAGGGACAGAACCCTCGATGCAAATCATCCGGCGACTTAAAAGAAAGGGACAGAACCCTCGAAGTTGCCAAGAAAGATATAGAAACCGGGACAGAACCCTCGAAGTTTCAATAACATTCGAGAAGACGGGGCCAGAACCCTCGTACCCTCGCCGAATAATTTTTTTTTGGGGAAGGACAGGAGGAAGGGCCAAAATAATGCAAACACGCACAAACACGAAGAAAATTTCGATTTAAATGCCTCCATAAAGGCTTATATTTAAACAAATGACAATTACAAAAAAAGAGAAAACCCTAACAAAAAAAAATATTTTAAAAATAAAACACAAAAACAATTTAAAAATAAAACTTAAAACAAAACATTTTTTCTTAAATTAACGCCGACGCCTCCAGGCCGCAGAGCCTGAAACAAAACAAAGCACAGAGGAATTAGAATACATATCCAAACAATAAATAAACAAATGAAATAAATGAGGGAAATACTTACGGGACAGGGGCGCCGACCTGCTTGGCGGAGACGGCGACTCATCCTCCGAGCTAGCTGTCTCCGCGGAACGTTTCTTCAAGGAAACGGGCTCCGCCTCGTCCCCCGAATCCTCACTGAGAGAAAGGAAAGGGATTAGAAAAAAATAATAACAATTTAGCAAATACTAAACAATACTTACTTTTCCGAGACGTTCAGCCGATTTCTCAACTGATAACGAAGAGTTGTCTCCGACCTCTTTCTTTTGCCCTGACCGGCAGCCTCCTGTAGCCGACGTAAAATGTTGGCGGCTAAACGGGCATCCTCGGCGGGATCGTCCCACGATTCCTCCGTGGAATTTTCAAAAACGTTGGGGGCCGCGACGACCGGAGGAGCCACGAAGGCACGACCCCCCCCCCCCCAGGCCTAGATCCCCCATCAATGCGAGTAAGGCTGTCACCACCGGTTCGATGTCAGATTGACTGAAAAAAATCACACACAAATAAATAAAAAAAAACAACACAGAAAAAAAAGGGGAATGAATAAATAAACAGATCTCGGAAACTGGAGAAAATATAGGAAAAAGGGAAAAAACATGCACCACTCCATCGCTAGAAAAATCGGTTCCGGGTAAAAGAAAATAGACAGTATACGGTAAGACGTATACAAGTCGAGAGTTCGAACAAGAATGAAAACCCGTACGTGAAACTCACCCCTGCAGGAAGGCATAACAAGCCTTCTCGAAGGCAAGGAGGTTGCCCCTCCCCGCTTCTCCCAAGAGGGTCCAGCGAGCCAACGGGAAAGGTCCCTCATCGGCCCCAGCCTCCTCCTCCGAATCCCAATTCTCCTCGGGCTTTTCCTCAAACGGCTCCAAGCCGAACAGGCCCCGAAGGCCCATAGCGTCGGGCTGATCGGTATTCCAACTAAGAAAAGGGGAGAAAAACAAACTTATAAAAAAAAAAAAACACAACAACAAAAGGTACAACGATCACGTCAAACACACAAGTCATACTTACACTTGGTCCCGATCAAAACGGCGATCCTGCCGGGCACCCTTTACGTATCGCCTCATCTGGGCAACCCAGGGGGGAATGAACCCGCGATGTCCCCGGGGTTCATCGAGCCAAGCTTGGGCTCCACCAAACTCCATACGCTCGTTCGTGAACTCACGTAGTTGCTCCATGTCAATGAACATTGTCGGTTAAAAAGAAAACAAGAGACTAAAAAACCAGGGGATCAAGCACCGGTATTTAAGCAACCTAACCCTTCCCCATACGCAAACCTGAAAAAGATTCCTAACCAATAGCCGAGTGGATGGAGGGAAAATCTCTCCATCCGACCAATCGACCAACAAGATAGAGGGGGATCTAGAGACGAGAGAGTTGGAGGCAGGACACCCCCTTTTCTTTATAGACCTGAGGGAAAACTCCACATGCGAGGAACCGCCTACATTTCTGAAGACCCCGGAAAAACAATAAAAACGGTTAAAACCAATTTAAAATAAACTAGAGGGATGTTAATTAATGAAATTTAGAGGAAAAAAATTAATAAAAAAAGGGGAAAAAGGAAAAAAGGGAAGGGGGATGCAAAAATAATAAAAAAAGGGGAAAAATCAAATTTTTCTGGGGAGTTTAAAAGGGAAGAAGAAGAAGGAAAACAACGAATCGACAGAGAAACCTATAAGAAAAGAAAGAAAATAATAAAAAGGGGGAGGTTCATAAAAAAAAAAAATATATATATATATATATATAGATTATATATATATACATATATATAATAATACACCCACCAGAACCAAGCCAACAGGGCGCGGCGCCAAACCGGCTGCACCTCTGGATTAGGGGGCGCGCGGCGAGGAGCAGGAGGCACCTGTAGGTCAACGGCGAAAAGGCGCCTCAGGTCAAAAATATCCTCGTATTGGAAATCCCACCTAAAAAAAAGGGGGGAGAGAAAAGTCGGTGAAACCCGAGTAACCTAGACACATAAAAGAACCCGGGTACCCAAATATATGTATATATATATATAATATACTTACGCCGTGTCGTTCAACATCCGACGAATATAACGCACCCGACGTATACCACGTTGAACCTCAATGATGATAGCACCTCTCACTGGGGGGTGGCGATCTAACAACCTTTGCAAGGACGGAGTCATCGGCTCGCGAGTACGCACCATTTCACAAATAGGAAACCGCCGAGACGAAGTAAATCCAAAACAAGAATCACGCGCGAACGGAGAAGAGAGAGTAAAATAAATGTCAGGATACAGTGGCTTTTATTGGAAAAAATGAGGGGACTCGGCAGAAGACCAATACAGGTTTTAACCCTCTCTCTCTCCTAGACCCTCATATTTAACTATCCCCGCCTACGAGACAAAAGTCCCTCAATACAAGAAAAGGGGGGATGGGAAATGATTCAATAAAAAAAAAAAAATACAGGAGTAATAAAATCAATAACATTACAGATGAAGGAAGTCCACCTAATATGGGGATTCATGGTACTTCATCTGTTAACCCAGTCCGGCCCCGCGGAAGGATTAATCGGATACGATTGCACGGGGGCCACTTTAAATATCACAACCGTCTCGCTACTAGAAGTCGGAGGATGCGACATCCCTCGCCAAGAAGTCGATGAAGCATCCGTTTACATACAATTACTCCAAATCAATCAATACTCATCAATACATGTAAGACAATGCAAAGTAGAAATTCATCGCGTAATTCGTCGGTGTGGAATGTGGTCACATGGGATGGACGTCCCTAATGGGGAATACTCGTACGTAGATGATGTCTCTCGTGATGTGTGCACCGACATATATAGAGAAGGGCGAATAAAAATTGGGCAAACAGAGATAACCGGAATCAAACCTAACGGTACGTCAAGACGGCCTGTATCAATAGCCGGAACAATAACAGCTAATTCCGAATGTGAGGGTGTATACTATTCCGACCCATACGGTAACTGGGAAAAGGTATACGTCGTGGGAGATGTGAAAATAACTTTACGCGATTACACGGCCGACGTAGACGTAGAAACCAACAAAGTACACTTACGCTCAGGTACCAAGTGCGAGCTCAATGAGGGCCGCTGCATAGACATAGACGGGGGGAACACGTATTGGGAACCCTATCCCGAGGATAGCTGCAATAGTAAACGCTACGGGGTACTTTACGAGGGAAGCGCCATCCTGACGACCGACCGAAATACGGAATTCAAGCAAACAGTATACTCATTAATGGAAGGTGCAGTAATTTTCGCATTAACCGCCCGAGATCGGTCAGTCGTCTGCGGATACACCTTGATCCGTACAGAACATCCTAAACTCCTGGTAGTAGAAACTAATAGACAAAACCCATTCGTAAAGAAAGACGCCCTGTCCATTGCCAACCTCGATTTATTTGCATACGTAAACTCCAAATTTGTGTACGTGGAAAAATACATCAAAAAGCAAATTAAACAAATGTATAACGATATCCTGGTCCAAAGATGCAACCTCGAAAGACAAGTATTAGAGAACACGATCGGACTCGCTAAACAAACACCAGACGAATTTGCATATAACATTATGAAAGGTCCCGGGTATATGGCCGCATTAGCCGGAGAAGTGGCACACATCGTAAAATGTATTGCGCTAGAGGTAAAAATCAGGGAAACAAAGGAATGCTACACGCAACTACCCGTGGCGGTAGGCAATCACTCTTATTACCTGACACCCCGTACTCATATTTTAAAAAGAGCTGGAACTCAAGTAACTTGCAACAATTTGGTCCCATCCATGTACAAAATAGCAGGTGAATGGTATTCATTAGAGCCCCGACCTGTTCACGCTGTAGCCCCTACCACCCTCCAACCATTGACCGAACAGACCTGGACTTATCGTAACCCGCAGAATCTTGCGACCAGTGGTATATACACACAAAAAGACCTAGACGACTTGAGAGATCACATCATGTTCCCCGCGGAAAGACCGGCCATCCTAAACTCAGTAGCCAGGGGAATAGCCGGACAGCCCACCATAACTCAAGGGGGAACGATTGCAAATTTAATTGACGAACAAGCAATTAATAAGATTATAGAAACCTCTTGGGAAAAATCCTGAGGTTATTTTTCAACCTTCGGAACGGTCAGTGCGGGATTAATCGGAATAGTCATGTTCATCAGGGGAATTAAATTAATTATAGACACAATAATACACGGATACGCTTTACATACCATATACGGATGGTCCTTATACCTCCTCGGAGCCATTTGGGACTCCGTAACTTATCTGTTGTTGCATCTCAACAAACAAACTTCCAAGGGAGATGAGGATAACAAGGGAGACGGAGGAACGAGTGGAAAGCCTTTGCTTCCCAAAAACTCGTCGAACGATCACCCGCCCTGCGCTCCTGTTAATTCCTGCCCTGTCACACCGGTCGAACCGTTGCAATTTGGATTCGGGCGTCGGGTACACGACCCACCGCAGACTCTCTGTTGCAACGCTATGAAACCGAACCCCGAGATGCCGGTTCGGGTATATTATGGCAACACTCTACCCCCGCGCCTGAGTCCCGGATACAAACCAGAACACAATACGCTGCCCCGAGACTTTATTTGGGCCCGCGAAAGACCCACGGGAACAGACGAACCTATTTACAAAGTTCCCCGTTATATCGATGAAGGATTTTACAACATTTCTCCAGAATATATGGTAATGACAAGAGGAAAAACTGCAACACCTCCGGAAACCGAACTTAACTCTCTACCCAGCCTAGAAACCTTTCACACACCAACCCTCGGAGAAAGTAGCAGCAAACCACCCCAAACCTGCATTCCCCGTAAGGAAACACAAGAAGAAACCCCTCCCGTAGAAGAAATAAGAAAATCAGAAAAAGAAGTTGAAACACCAGTCCTCTATCCAACCGTAGAGAAAATTAAAAAATCAAGAACGGAAGTAAAAAAACAAGTTCTCTACCCAACCTTAGAGGAAATAAGGAAAGTCACTATCGACCCCCCTGGCCCAGTGCAGAAACAAATATTTCTGTCATTAGAGAAACAAACCCACAATTAAGGAAAGAATGATAATAAAAACAATATATATACAGGGTGTCCCATTTTAATCTTACACCTAATTTATGTCGAAAAATACTGCTCTGATCGAAAATTGAGTTTAATCAAACTTTTAAGGTTCGAAGGGGGACGTTCAAAAAAAAATTTTGTTTTGTACCACAATTCAAAATGGCGGCGTTAAGACGGCCTACATGTTTTTTTAAAATGGAAACACGTAATTTCTTTGTCACTAAAAAATTTGTCGGGTCAAAACTAACAACTTTTGTAGAAACATTTTTTTGATAAAGTCCATAATTTTTGGAGTAGAACACCATTTTTGACTTTTTTAGCGTTATCCAGGATGTACCACGAGGAGGTAAAGTCTTTAACATCCCAAGTGTGTGTGTGTGTGTGTGTGTGTGTGTCGAGCGATTCCCAGATTTTTTTAGGTTTGTTATGTTCAGTGATGAATCCACTTTCAACAACCGAGGTCAGGTAAATCGATGGAACTTCCGGTATTGGTCTGATCAGAATCCACGTTGGGTGCGACAGATCGATCACCAGCATCGGTGGAGTTTGAATGTTTGGTGTGGAATCATTGACGGGCAATTAATTGGTCCTCACTTCTTCGAGGGAACTGTGACGGGAGCCCGTTATCTTGACTTCCTGCAAAATGAATTGCCGCTTTTGCTGGAAGACATTGATTTAGTTACCCGTCAACAGATGTGGTTTCAGCAAGACGGTGCACCCGCTCACTGGGCTCGTGTTGTTCGAAATCACCTGGACGCTACATTCGGTCAGAGGTGGATCGGACGAGATGGACCTGTCCATTGGCCTCCAAGATCACCTGATCTTACCTCTCCCGACTTTTTCTTGTGGGGTTATCTTAAAGACGCTGTCTATCGTCAAGCTCCAACAACACAAGAGAATATGAGGGTGCGGATAAGAGCTGCTTGCCGTGCAATCCCGAGAGATGTTCTCTTACGAACAGTCGATGGTTTTGAGAGGAGAGTTCAGGCATGCTTAAACATGAATGGAGGAATCTTCGAACATCTTTAAGAGTTCAGAGAACACTCACAAGGCGGGTTTGGAGTCGAAAAATACTGCGGATGTGACGAGTCGCAGAGACCTAATCCTTGTGAGTGTTCCTCACACTCGCACTCGCACTCGCACTCGCACTCGCACTCGCACTCGCACACGCACACGCACACGCACACGCGCACGCGCACGCGCACGCGCACGCGCACGCGCACGCACACGCACACGCACACGCACACGCACACGCACACGCACACACACACACTTGGGATGTTAAAGACTTTACCTCCTCGTGGTACATCCTGGATAACGCTAAAAAAGTCAAAAATTGTGTTCTACTCCAAAAATTATGGACTTTATCAAAAAAATGTTTCTACAAAAGTTGTTAGTTTTGACCCGACAAATTTTTTAGTGACAAAGAAATTACGTGTTTCCATTTTAAAAAAACATGTAGGCCGTCTTAACGCCGCCATTTTGAATTGTGGTACCAAACAAAATTTTTTTTTTAACGTCCCCCTTCGAACCTTAAAAGTTTCATTAAACTCAATTTTCGATCAGAGCAGTATTTTTCGAGATAAATTAGGTGTAAGATTAAAATGGGACACCCTGTATATGTATACACCTTTATACTTATATATATATATATATATGTCCTGTTGACAAAGGGTGTCCGCTATTTCCTCAAAAGTTATAATTCGTTGCCCGAAAAGAGAGAAGGCAGCAGAAACTAACAAATAAAAAAAAAAGAAAAAAAAGAGAATTACCTTCTTGTCTCCCCCTAACCAGGGTACCGACACCTAAAGGGCATGTAATCAGACCACCTTTATTAATCGAAATTTTCAATCTACAAACAGCCGAAAAATGTCTCGATCTCCGCACGCGGTAGGAAGGGCGGAACTACGAAAGAGGCGATCAAGTAAAACACTCAGCCCGGAGGAGCATCTACCGATACGAATACACACCAAGGTGACCCCGTGCCTCATCCCAGGCACGACCAGGCTCTATTGTTATTGGAAAATCGCAATGTACATCGATTTAGCCCAGAAGAATATCGAATTGTACGTCCCGCCTGAATGGAGATGGCTGACTCCCGAAAGACTGGAGAGTTGGGTGGGAAAATTACGCGATAATCCGTACGAAGAGGTCGTGTTGGGTCGAACCAGATACACCTGGGCTATAGACATCTTGCTACCTTCACGTCAAGTCTACACTACCGTCCCGATACATGGAAGGAACGGATGGCCGAATTTTACAGAGGTGGTTCCGTATTGGAATACACCCAGGTCCAAGCCTGAGACAGAACGATTGGCAATAACGATCAATCGTACACCGCTTTTACCTTCTTTGGGGATGGGAAGAGTGGTGTGTTATTGGCAAATGCGTTTACCACGAACCTTGCAACCAAGACGATACGTATGGGTCCCGCCAGAGTGGAGACGATTGACCGACAAAACGCGACGCATGTGGGCACGGAAGTTGGCCGCCAGTCCAGACCAACACATTGTACTTGGCGAGACTCATTACTCTTGGTTGCACGATACAATCGTGCCTCATGGACGGAATCCCGATAGCATTGAATATTTGGGAGAAGGTAGGTACTACGAAACTGAGTCACCCGCAGAGGAGGCATCCTCCGAACGACCCTATACGCCACCACGGACTCCGGGTAACAGGGACCCACTACCACAGGAGCTGGGACTTTCCAGATTGATGAACACCATCATGAACCAATACAGCGACCCGATCGCGCCCCTCGGCGCCATCGAAGGCCCAATAGGCATGGACAACAGATTCGGCGGAACGGATTACGAAAACCCAAGAGGATTGGAAACTTTGGTATAAGGGAGTATGTAAATGTTCTCCATTTTTCTCATTATTTCAAATAATCAGGAAAATGAGGAAGAAAAAAAACGGTAACACTAATTATATTAAATCACAGAGAACTCTGGGCAAAACAGTGGAAACGAATATATCTAACAAGGAAAAAAGAAAAAAATGATGATGAAAGGGAAGAATTATAAAAAAAAAAAAGGGGGGAGAGGGATACACATAAATATATATATATATATACACAAATAGATATATATATATAAAGTAGAAGGGAAATAATAAGGGTAAATACATAAATACAGATACCCCAAGTAAAATAACAATTACTAGAGAGGTGGGGAAAATCAATTAAAAATCGTGTTCTATCAAACTAATGGTTGAAGGACGACTTATGATTCACAGAACAAGGGTCCAATACAAACTAAGGGTTACGAGGAAGGGTAGTTGTTGATACCTAAAACAACCCGGATCAGGAAAAATGAAGGGGAATCGGTACTGTCTACTAGTAGAATTACCAGTGTTGCTGCCTTTACACCGATTCGCAGTAACAACTAACGACGATGCACGGGTCCACCATGCACAGAATACGGCACCCCTGACGTCGTAATCTAGGATCCATACAAAAAGGATCGAACCAGCAAACCAGTTCTCCGAGTTTCGAAGTCGATACTCCTGATCAACGAGAACGCCAAGGCCCTCAACAACACACCACATTTCTACAGTATCATTAAGTAAAAACAAAAAAAAATATTATAATAAGAACCACGAATTACTCGTTCAGAACGAGACGCAAGGGCAACATTAATTGCATTTTTCTTAGAAATCTAAAAATACTAACATAGGTATTGTCCTTACATATATAATAACTCAGGAATAGATTAAAGCTCACATCAACTTAACATAAATAATCAGGAAGATCATCTCAAATTAAAAAAATTAAAAGAAAAAAAAACGTATGAAGACTCAAAAAAAAAGGGGAGAGAACCGCCCAGAAAATGAGACGATTACTCGGATTCTCCTAATAATGTCTGAAAAGAGGGGGAGGTGTTACGTCAAACGTAACGAATAAAATTTCTTTATTATTTCTCCTCACACTAATACGGGACTCAGAAAATAAAATAAAAAGCAAGGGGCAAAATTTGGTCAGATAACCCGAAATAGTAGAAAGTTAGTAAAATAACTCGTTTCTGCCAAAGGATCAACTTGCTGAACTCAGCCGGTATAATCAGTAGGCACAAGAGGCTGGTCAAGCCTGACCGTCAAAATTTAACGGTATGGTCAAACAGATCTGGATAAATTGTGGAAAAGGAAGGCCGCCAAAAATGGTCTACGACCGCTAGCGCTGCCCCTTTTGGGGACGAGTAAAAAACCAACCCGCTTGAGATACCTCGTGACCGTGTCAGGTACGAGTATCGACTAAACACTCATAGATCGCAGGGATCGTTAGATCTTCTGTACCACCGCCGGGGAACCATTTGGGGGCCCGCAGTGATCTGCCGCTGGGCCGGATCCCCACCTAAGCCAGTCGTTTCGACCGGTTACCTGCAGCTCTATGAGAACCCTTGGGGTTTCCAGCTATCGATAATTCTGTTTCATAGAGTCTAGCGCCTCAAGGCTTTGAGATTAGAAAGTCACGCCACGGTAGAAACGAAGTACCGCGCCCTTTTTCCTCGAAATCACGAGAGAGAATTTCTGCCACCCTGTTTTTATAACGACTATTACAATAAAGGCAATCTATGAGAGCCTGCAAACAAAAATGAAGATGAAAAATAATATAGACAGATCAATAATTAAGAATATTTTCAACTCAGGTCTAGACAGATTAAAAACAATTACGAATAAACAATGAAATAACTCCTGATTATTTTTTGATTTAAGATAAATAGGAGTATAAGAACTCAATAATAAGTTAATATTAAAAAGGTAACCAACACTCGTAGAATAAGTTTCAAAAGGGAATTTTAAGAACGCTTTCGAACAAATCATTCAAGTTGCCAGGCGACAAAATCGCCGGCGCGGCACCACAGGGAGCCTCGTTCCCCTCTACCGTTTTCCAAAGGGAGAGTTAAATTTTGTTCACAATCTAAGTAATCAGTAATACTCATCTTATAACTTTTATATTGTTGATGAAGTAAGAAATTCAGTTGTTTAAACACCAATTTGATTGTAATTGAGATCCGAAAGATTTTCGTCCCATGTGGAAAATTGAAACAAGGATTTAACAGCCCCTTTGTTAGTTAATACAGGAAGGGAAAAACCTAATGAGTACAAACGTGGGACCAGAATATTGTCGGGAATCTATAATTTTAATCGAGAAAAAGGACGGGATATATATGTACGTATAAATATATATATGTATATATATATTCAATCCAAATAATTGTTAAGTTAACAAAGGGAGTAATTCCTGAAACGAATCGACACGTGTAAGCTACTCTCATCTAGAGATATTCGTATCTTTTCAAACGCACTCTATAAGAATAAGTAGGAAGGAAATAATGTTAGGAAGAAAAAAACACCGCTCGGTCCATCCCATGAAAGAATTGCGGCTCAATACGTCAAAGGGGCAACGGGGACGGCTTGGGGGGAGATGGACGAAAGCCACGACTTTCGGCGGAACGACGCTAGCAGCGGGTTTTTATCGCGGCAAACAGGATAGCGCCCGACGCTGGCCCCGAATTCCTAGCCAAAACGGGCTTGCGGTGGGCCTTAAATGCACCTCCCCTCACCTAGAGAAATGATGAGTCAAGCACCTAGACACACACCATCTCCCCGACTATCCAACGATGAAACACCGATCGACGAATCAGAAAACCCTTCTATCCACGCATCACCCCTTTTTCCCCTTACCCATGCACCTTCCTTCTAGCATAAGAAAAAGCGCACATGATCAGGGGATTACTCCCACTTATTTTAACCTAGAAAAGGGTATAAAAAGCCCAAAAATTTGGTGCTCAGGGCCAGTTACCATCATCCGATTCGACGCCGTTGTCGTCATTCGTTTCGCCAGTTTACGTTTTCATTGAACAAAATTGTCTTTGTTCGATCACGATTCAATTTCTGTTTTTTTCCGATCGCCGAACTTATTGTTCATTCTGTTGTCCGACTACGATTATTATTTGCAACCAGTGTTCATTTGATTTCGTCATCCATTGATAACCATTGTCGAATAATTACCAGCCGAGCAATACTTTTATTAATTCACCTAAAGTTAAGGAAACATCACTTTTGTCCGAACCTGGGGTTCGAGAATCATTGTTTGATTTATTTTGTACCTTTTTCGTGAAATATTTAATTCGAAATAAACCTAATTTCTACCAACGAAAACATCGAAAGTTCTACGAATTATTCCAATTTCAGCGAAAACCAGCAGTCAAAACGTAAGCGACATACATCTTATTTTACTCATTATTATCTTTTCTTCTCTACGTTTATCGGGTCATTTCCAGTGCATGAATTTATTAATTTGACCTTTTCCTGACCCACTCGTCAAGTTTTCCTGGAGTAAAGCCACCGTCAAACAGACCTATCAATCACCTGCTAAATCGAAGTGAACATTCGTTGTTACTTCAAATTCTCCGGAAAGCGTAAATTCGAAAGGGGAGGGATTAGGAGTTCAGAAAACACCCTACGACTTTAGAAACGACAGGCATTCCCGGGGCCCTATCCCAAGCAATTTTCCGCAAGGTTAGGCTTAAAAATGGTCAGTTGTTACCGTGATTAATACCGGGCGTGGTAAAGATCGATTCTCATCGTTCTGACCAGAGAGTGTTAATGGAATCGGGGCAACAGTTGCGTAAAAACTCAGCGAAATAAAATCATCGACAGTTTTGACGTAACACATCTAGTCTCTGCTGATAAAATAATTAATGGTTGGCCTACTGGGGACGCTGCCCAGAGTGCTGCGGCAAGTTAAAAGCGTGCCGCGGTGGCAAGTGTCGCGCGTAGGCGATTAGTTATGAAGGCCCGCTCAGTGGCTAGACGCGTGGCTAGAAGAAAATGTGTATCCCAGTTTGGGGATAGCGTACGCCGCTCGGCATGAATGGCTTCTGCCCGGGAGGGCCTATGAAAGTCATTCAAACGCATAGTGCTCGGGCGCGTGGAGGCGCGTACTAGCCTCATTCACAGATGTTGCTCGGGAGAGCTTATGTTCAATAATATTCTACCGTGTGGTTACGGGGTTCGTAACAATACATATATAATAATAATAATAATCTACATTCAAAGGAAATTAACTGCGCCCCAGACTTGACGGCAGCAAAATAAAGACATATTAGTAAAAAAAGGAGAAAAGAACAAAAAACTAAATATCTAAAATATATATATACGTACATACATATATTCACACAAAAAAAAAACTCAATTGCGCCTCAAATCAGATGTCAGCAAAATAAATATATATTCTAACCAAAAAAAGGGAAAGAAGGAAAAAAAACGAAAATTACACAGTATATATATATACACATTGTAACTCCCCTGCATAATAAATTCTCCTATGTGGCCCCGGTGACGTAACACCGCGAGAGCCCGGGAAGTACAGAGCAGCCGTCGGACAAGCCCGCTGAGAGACGAGTGGCGCCATTCGACGGGATCGAGCGGCGGCTCGATCGATACGGAAAGCCGCGCACGCGCCGGAGCCAATACCATCAAGGATTCGGAAGCACAGCGGCGACGTCCAGCGGAATAACCACGGAAACGCGCTCAAGGTCGGGACGATTGAAAACCGAGGGAAAATCGACACACTCCATTGGCTAGAAATGACGACACGAACAGTTGCACACGGCACCGACCGAGCACATAATTAGCCCGACAGGTAACACCGGATGACCGTCACGACAATACCGACCCGGGATTGGAGGGCAGAGGAAGAGCAAGGCTTTCAGCCAATAAGAAAATTAATCCTCAGGCGACCGCGCGCAGACGCGAGTCCGCTAAATTCCTGCAGAACCGACGGAGAGGGAGACCAAAATCGGGGTATAAAAGAGCCTGCAATCGACCGAGAATCATCAGTTCAACGATCTACCTTACCAGCGGACAACTCTCCAGGACTAGAAGTGAAAAGTGAAAAGTAAAAGTGAATAATAAAGTGACATTTGTGCCGAAAAAGGACTTATACATTTTTGTGCCAAGTGAACTTATCAAATTTGTGCCGAAAAAGGACTTATAAATTCGTGCCCAGTGAACTTAGAATAATCGTGCCAATTCGGACTTAGAACAGTTGTGCCGAATTTGGACTTATGACATTACGAGTGAACAAGACTGTCTAACAATCTCAAGTGACGTGAGCTGAGAAAAGTGACACTCGGATCGAATCGGTAAAGTGACCTAGGTGACCGGTAAGGAAAATGATAAGTGTCACCGACAAATTTTTTGACACCAAGGACTCGAAAAAGTCTCATCCAGGGCTTAATTCACTTCCCCTGAAGGCACCTATAACGTCAGATCAAGGTAAAAACGAACCAACCTCCAATAATCACCAATTGCAAATCGCGAGGTGAGCGAGCTGTCACCGTCGATCGCCGTGCCGTGACGTCACAACGAGACAGCCGAGCACAGCGGCCAGCTGGACTTCGGGACGACCGAGAAGCTGCCCGCGCATGCGTAGTGCGGCCCACACGCGAATAAATCCTGTCGCTTAAATATTCCAACTTCAAGCAATTAATTTATTCAATAAAAAGAGAAATAAGATCCGAGTATAAGACTAATCGTCTGGCACCAGTTTTGTTATCGACTGAAATAAATATCTCGAAAGATAATAAATAAAACGAATTAATTCAAGGAATAGAAAAACTTGTAATCATACGAGAGCTTGTCACGTTACAAATAAAAATTATTATAGTTTCACATAAAAAACGTCTCTGACACACCAACCCATTATTCCTAGACGCTCGAGTCCACGAATCCTTTCGTTTGAGTGCCCATTCCTCGAAAGGAGGCGCACGAATACGGAGAATTATTGTACGGAGCTTTGCTGAAGTTAGAACATATATATATATACACCTACACAAAAAAAAATCCAATTGCGCCTCATGTTAGACGGCAGCAAAACAACGAAATATATTTACGACTTTTTCTTCATTCATTAATCAAATAAATACGCCAAAATTGATCCACCGGAGCGGTCTCAGCGCCCCGCGCGAGCAAAAGGCGGAAATAATTTTTACCGCCGAGCGTTGTCTACCGAGCGACTCCTGTCGCAAACATACTTCGCGATGTCGAACAACAATAACTCGATAACGCTCCGCGATGTACAAAATCTCATATCTAGCTTTAATGGAAAAAACATACCGCTTAACGATTTTACACGCGCTTGTAGAAAGGCTGCGAAAATCATTTCAGAAAACGATCAACCGCAGCTCCTGGAAATCATCCAACTTAAATTGTCAGGAGTGGCCGCTGATATCGCCGACGCGAGAACATACAATACATTAGAACCACTCCTGAGAGATCTCAGAAATGCACTTGAAAAACCGGTTGAATTATCAGATCTCGAATTACAATTAAAATCAAATTCACAAAATTATAACGAGTCGATACACGATTACGCGACTCGGACGCGAAAAATCGCAACTAAAATTGAAAACAGACTAAAGGAAGTCTATCGAGCGGAAAATCTATCGAGCGGAAAAAGACGAAGTTCGACGAACCGTCTTAAAAGCTTTTATTCGCGGTCTTTTGGATCAAATTGCAAACATTATTATGCAAAAAGATTTTATAACCCTTGACAGCGCAGTCGACGAAGCGCTAATCATCGAGAACGAACTCGGCTGTAGACAAAACGTACACCAGGAACGAAAACGCGATAAATCAGAAACCAGGGACAAAAGTCCAGAAAAAGCGAAAGTACGGTTCACGCAACTAACCGACAACAACGGACTAAAATTTTGCGAAGTCCACCGCGAAAACCTCATTCAACATCAGAATGTTACTCCGTGCAACGACTGCGCGAAAACACGAACACACGCGCCAACAGCCGTCAATACCGTAACAACTCACCGGGAAATTTCCAAAACAATTCTCGCGGAAACTTCCAGACCCTCGTGGCGGTTACCAGAACAATTCACGCGGGAATTATCAAAACAATCCACCAAACTACTATCAAAACGGTCCACCCGGAAATTACTAAAATAATCCACGCGGAAATTATCAGAACAATTCGCGCGGAAACTATCAGAACAATTCGCGCGGAAATTATCACAATAACCCGCGAAACAACTATCGAGACAATTCACGCGAAAATTATCGCGATAGCTCATGCGATGGTTATTACCAGAATAACCCACATCAAAACAGCTCGTGGGATCGCAATTTCCAAAATAACAGTCAACCAAACAATCCACGCGATCAAAACGATTGTGACAACTCGCGCGACCGAAATAGCCGAGACAACTCGCGAGATAGACAGAACCTGAGCAACGCTGGAAACTTGAGAAAAATCAGACCATCAGTCGAGCCACGATGCAGCGCAAATTGAACAGATTTTCGAGCGCATGCTTCAAAATAACGAGAGATCCGCCTCTCGCGACAGCGTGACGAGAGGTCGGACACCGGAGCGCTCGTCAACGACAAATTAATAAAAGACGCAAGCAAGGCACCGCAAACCGAAACCGAACCTGTAAAATATGTAGGCTCTAATCATGTAAAAAGTATAGACGGTAGTATAACTATTAGAAAAGCGACAATTTAATCAGGATTGTCGCGATGGCATAGACCACCAACGATGACCCTAGAGTCCCCGAACCTTCACACCAAACAGGCTTTATTTCTCGCCGACTCTGGAGCGGAAATAAACCTGTTAAAACAATCATTACTTGGCATGCGTACGGAAGTGGATCCGACGCTAATATCTGAGCTCAGTGGAATCACTGACGGTACAGCAAAAACTCTCGGTAGATCCTACCTGAGGATTAGAGAGTTTAAAGCCGAATTCCACCTAGTGGAAGACTTTTTCCCGATTACGCAGGACGCTATTCTCGGCGACGTCTTCTTTAGGGGGACTCCAGTCGATATTCTCTATAGCGAAGCCTGCATAACATTCGCTAGTCATCGAATTCCGTTCGAGAGCTTCGAACGAGTAACGATACCACGCAGATAAAACCTCATCCTACCAGTTAGACTCAAGCCAACCGAGCTCGACGAGCGATATATCCCAAGAATGGACGTAGGTTATCGTCTTTACCTGGGTAACGCGCTCGTTAAAAACACCAACGGATTCACGTATCTTTGCGCGATTAATTCGCACAATTTCGAAATCAATCTGCAAATTCCGATAGTCGAGCTAATCCCAGTAGAGGCTATTGTTACGGGGTAAACTATTTTAAATTAATAATTCTGAATAAACCCAATTTTTAATAGATTTACCGACGTTTTTATTTAATACGAAGTTTCCCGTTTGAATACAAAAATGAATAAGACGGTCTGGCGGGTCCAGCACGGGTTTAAATAGATTTCTTATCACTAAGAGGTTGGTAGTAGGGGACCCCAGAAGGGGAACCCGAAAATAAGGCAGTCCGATAGGTGCTGCCATACGGTGGGAGTTCGTAACTCATACGATGTGTGCAGAACAATCACGGATGGTAAGAGCGTTTGAGGGTTTCGGTATGACATTCCCCCACTTAGATTCGCCTTGCACCTGAAAGGCGCAGTTTTGCACTGAGAGTTGTACTCTTTTCTGAACGCGGGTATCGTTTTCGAAGTTCTGTGTCATGTATAGCGTCCGGATTTTCCTCTCTCACATATCGTACAGGTGACATTCTTTCTCTATTATTAATCGTATTGTGTAGACAAAATAAACTTATACAAAAGGTGGGCATACATCGAGATAACAGACCCAATATTCCACACTTATACATTATTCCTACGACGAGCATAGTCATACTTACATAACCTAAATATGATAATTTTTCCGAAGCGCTTTCTGTCCATGTTTTCGTTCGTCGATTCTGTTTTGCTTTGTTTAGGGGGTTTTCAATGTCGTCAAGGGTCAAGCTGAGGTCTTTTAATGTTTGTGGTTGAATCTCATTCTCCAGAGGTATCATCTCGTCTTTTAAGATGCGCAGGTCAGTGGTGTCAAAAGAAAAATCTACCGTCTTGTTAAACCTAATGTCTTTGCGGATTTCAATAGAGTGATACAATTTCATTACAGCTCCGTTGGTGTGAATTATACAGTCGCTTGTGGAAGTGATGAGAGTAGGATCGTTCACGGTGAATCTCGAAGACTTCCTGTTACAAAGGATCTGTACCTCGGTGATTTTGCTTGGAATAATTATGTATCCTTTTTCTGTCAGTAAGCGGTATGTATGTCAATGTTTTTATAAAGAACGGTGATATATTACATTGTCTAATAGGATTTTCTTGATTTTTCAGAATCGATGTTTCACAATTAGCGGTTTCGGCAAGGAGATACGTCGGTTGTTCTCGCTTACAAATGTAGTGTGACAATATTGTTTTACACTTATCAATTTGTCCTTTTTCTATAGGGATATATGAGACAACAGGAGTGCTTAACAGAAGATATTCGTTTTCTGGTATTATACCTTGGACATTTCCATTGACTTTGTAAGGTATGGGGATGAGTCTAGTTAGCTCCCAATCTTCTGATTCAAGAAGTGGAATTCTTAGTACATATATTAAATGCATTTGTTCTACTCGTATAGCTACTTCAGAAATGTCTATTATGTATCCGTAGTTTGTCTCGGTATTGTCAATAGGATAACGGATGTGATAGGTTTCTTCAAATTCTGCTATGCTATTCTTTAAAATAGTAGGAGTGAGGAGTTGAGAGTGGATTATTCCATGTTTTCCATTATTTACGGCGTCGAGTATCATGTTCATATCAGTGTTCAATTCATCTAAGATGAGGGTACAAATAGTCAATTGGTTAGATAAGAAGATATCTATTGTTTGATTGTTTGCCATCTTTATAAATTGCTTGTAATTTTTGAGGTTATTTCTACTTTGTTCAGCTAGTGCAGCGAGTATGAGGCTCTCTGAATTTAGAACAGTTTTAATGATTTTTGTTTGATTGAAGATAGTGTTAGCAAGTATTCCATTGTCTTCATATTGTCTGTCGAATTCTTGATTTATGTAGTCCAGGTCGCTTTGATCTAAACTTCCAAACAGTGCCTTGGATACTCTTCCAATAACGTTGATGATTCCTCTCTTTATTCGGATTGGAGTACTGTGCAATACGTTTCGAAGGATATTTCGCAAGGTATTGAGTCGTCCAAGTCGTCCTCTAAGGATTTTTATTTCAAATTCCTCGGCACAATGTATACATGCTCGATCTATGTCCTTGATTATGTCGAATAGCTTATGTCGAATAGCTATGTCTAATAGGCTGGTGTCAATTTCTATGACCAGTTTCCATTCTTCGTGATAGACTTGTGCTGTTCCGATGTACTCTGAGTATATTGTGGTGCCTTTAAGCGAAGTAGTTGTGAATTCGCTCTCAGCGGTAGTGAATAGGAATAGCAAGAGCACCAGGCTGGCAGTATTCATCCTGAAACGAGGGGTTAGCGCTTAAAATATGGTTTCAGTCGATTGACGTGTACAGTCGTTTCTTTATCTTTGCCTCGTATTGTGTAATTATTGTTTGTTAATTCAGAAGTGATCTCGAAGGGCCCAGTCCATTCGGTGGATAGTTTGTTTTGTTTATGGTCGTTGTGAATCATCACTTTATCACCTGGTTTAAAGACTGGCATGGTTTTAGGTATTTTCGAATCGTGTACTTCCTTATGTTTAGCTTTCGCTTGTAGCAACCGATTTCTTGCCCGTTCTAAGTTATGGTTATGTCGTCTTTTCCAAGCATTAACGAGTTCGTGATGAGTGAGGAGAGTCGTTGTTCCTAAGATAGAAGGTAAATTAGCTTGTCGTCCGAAGGTGAGCTCGAAAGGCGTTTGGTCGAGGCTTTCGTGTTTTGAGGTATTGTAGGCCAATGTTATACATTTTTAATTTTCATCCCAATCAGTAGCATCCTTGTCCATCGTTGTTTTGATAAGATCTTTTACTACAGCGTGTGCTCTTTCGAGGGATCCGTTTCCTCGTGGGTGAAATGCGGTTGTTTTCACGTGCTGAATTTGAAACAGATTCTCAAAGTTCTGCATGAGGTTCGAGATGAAATTAGCACCTTGATCAGTGAGAATACTTTTTGGTGAACCGAATATATAGATGAAGTGTTCAAATAGTTGTTCGATAATCGTTTCGCTGTCTGTTTTGGATAAAGGTATTAACATCAAATACTTTGTTAGGGTGTCTTGGATGCTCAAGATGTACTTATTATCTTTCCTGGAGACAGGTAGCGGTCCAAAGATATCCATTGCTATCTTGTCGTTCGGTTCAAGTGCGGTATCCGGGACTATTGCTTCTGAGCGTGGTCGTATGCGTGTTAATTTCTGTCGTTGGCAAGTGTCGCAGGTTTTAATAAATTCTATTATGTCCCCTTCAATTCCTGTCCACTGTGCGATTTTCTTGATTCTGTCGAGGGTTTTGTTTTCTCCAAAGTGTTGGCTAGCTGGAGAACCATGTGCTTCTTGAATAATCTTATTCTTTTCCTCTGTTGTCAGTTCTGTTTTGTCCGTATCGCAAATCATTAATTTGTAGTCTGGAATTATCTCTTGTGATATGAAGTCACAGATCTGTCGTAATCGAAGTTTTTCTACTCTTGTGAATAGTGGATCACAAAAATGAAATCGTATTATTGTCACTTTCTGCGACAGTGTGTTCATTGCGAGGTTGGTTAAGATTCTTAGCCATTGTTGTTCATCATAGCTCGGTAGAAGGGTTTCATTGTCTGTCAACCTCTCTGGTGTTTTGATTATTTTTCTCCAAGAGTTTCCAACAGCATTCGGTTTGACTATATACTTGGCAGGTAATTGGTTGTTTGAAGTCCATTGCCTGTACCGTCCAAGTAGAGCAGTGGATTGATCCTCGTCTGGTTCTTCTGCGGTGGTTACAAAAACCCGAGATAGAGCGTCGGCTGCTTGATTTTCAGAGCCTTTCTTGTATTCGATTTTGTAATCGTATTCTTCCAGCCGAAGCCTCCATCGTAGCAATCGTGAAGATTGATCTTTGACGTTAACGAGCCATTGTAGTGCTTTGTGATCCGTACGAATTGTAAATTTTCGACCTAGTAAATATTGTCGAAGTCTTTTACAGGCCCAAACTACAGCAAGTAATTCCTTCTCCGATGTATTGTAGTTTACCTCAGGCTTGTTAAGTGTTCTAGAAATGTAACAGCATGGGTGACCGTCTTGCGATAAAACAGCACCGAGTCCCACGTTGGAAGCGTCTGTAGTTAGCGTGAATTCTTTTGTGTAGTCTGGGTACTTCAGCACTGGTGCTGAACATAGCATGTCTTTTAAGGTGTCGAGGGATTTTTTACAGTTTGGAGTCCAGTTGAAAACATGATCTTTCTTCGTTAAATCGGTGAGGGGTTTTGCAATCGTAGAAAAGCCTTTCATAAATTTTCGATAATATCCAGCGAGACCCAGGAATGATTTAACTTCCGTAGGCGTCGTCGGAGTTTTGAAGTTTCTTACAGCTTCCAGTTTGTTCGTATTTGGTTTCACCCCTTCGGCAGTGATCACATGTCCGAGATATTCCAGTTCGGGTTTGAGAAACTCGCATTTGTCAGGCTGAAGTTTTAATCCTGTCTGTTTGAGTCGTTCGAATAAAATTACTAAATTTTCATTGTGTTCTTTTAGCGATGATCCGAATACGATGATTTCGTCGAGGTAAACAAAACAGAGCTTTCCCACTAACCCTCTGAGAGCGGTATCCATCATTCGCTGAAAGGTGGCAGGGGAATTCTTCAACCCAAACGGCATCCGCTCGTACTCGAAGTGTCCCTCTGGTGTGGAAAACGCTGTGTATTTTTTCGACGATTCTTCCATAGGAATTTGGTGGAATCCAGAGCTCAAGTCTAAGGCCGAAAAAAACCTTGCTTTTCCCAAATGATCCAGGATGTCGTCGATTACTGGTAAAGGGTAAGCGTCTTGATCTGTTTTGTCATTCAATTTTCGAAAGTCGACTACAATTCTCCATTTTTTTTTTCCAGAGGCATCGTCCTTCTTCGGTACGACCCATATCGGTGAATTGTATGGCGATTTTGAATACTTAATTACACGTTTGTTGAGCATCTCTGCCATTTGACGCGAGATTTCGGCTTTATGACATTCTGGTGGGCGGTAGGATGCGTTGTTTATAGGTCTCTTGTCTGTTAAAACTATTTGATGATGTGCAAGGTTAGTGCACGGGAGTGGATCTCCTTCCAATGCGAAGATTTCGTGATAACCTTGAATAATTCTGGATATTGCTTCTCGGTGTTGAAGTTCAACATGATCCAGTCTTGTGTTATTTTTCAAGAGCTGCAGTCTCTCGTTTAGTTCGTTCGGAGTAATCATGAGTACTCTTTCCGTTGGAACGTGCACAGGAGTTCCTTCTATATGCCCCAAGGTTATTGTTATCGGTATGTTTTTTTCGTTGTAGATGGGAATTTTTATTTCTCCCTCCTGTACATGATATATGGCATCAGGTACTTCTTTAATATTCTCGATAAGAAGATCACCTGATTGCTGTGCTACTTGTACTGTGATTCTGGCCACGCTATTAGCCGGTACATAGATTTCGTTCATCTGAAGAGAATATTTTTTGTTGTCAAGTTTCAATGCGTCCTTGGTCAGACAAAAGTCGTACGCATGTAGAAAAGGCAGACCTATTAATCCATCCTCGGGCATTGGAAAGTTGTCTGGAACTATGTGGAATGAGTGTCGTTTTCCTTGGAAGTATAAGTTTGTCATTTCTTCGGTTTCGTGTTTATCTCTTCCCATGATGAAAGTTCCTGTTTCTTTTCGTACTCGATGTTCTGGAGAAATCAGTCCTTTCTTGATCAAGTTAATCGAAGATCCACTATCCGTTAACAATTTTCCTGTTCTGATTGTTCCCCACAATCGGATTGCAACTGATTGCAATCTTCCAAATACTGCTGATACTCTATCTCCTCTTGGTCGATCGATTCGTCCTTCTCCTGTGTTGTGGAATTTTTTTCGTTCGGTTCGGTGTCTATCATTCGCACCTGGTTGTTCTGCGGTGGTCTTTTGGGGCTGTTGACCTGCTGAAAATTTGGATTCTGGCGTTTCTTTATGAAACAGTCTTCTTCTTTATGGCCGGTGCGATTGCAATGGTTGCAGTGTAGCTTCATTCGATCTGCCAAGGGCATAGAATGATTAGGCGTGCGTAAAGTAGAAATACTAGAGTTTCCAGTTTGACTGCGCGACTGCGTTCTTTGTTGGTCAGAGCGTGAGAGAGCGCGTCCTTTACTTTGTTGTTTCTCTCTGATCCAGCATTCAGTTTCGAGCGCTTCTTGGTATGCGGCGTTGACGTCCCCTGGTCGTTGAGTACGCACTTGAGATCCGATTTCGTCGCGTAGATTCATAACATATCGTTTGGTCGCCGACTTTTCCTCAATTTCCATGGCAATAGCGCGGTGTCTTGAGCCGGAGTGCTCTCCGTGGATAGCGTATTTTAATTCGTTAAGCTGTTGACGAAAACGTAGCGTATATCCCTGCACCGATTCTGTTGCCTGTTGACGAATGTTGTCGAGTCTTGTGCGAGCAGTTTCAACAGACGTTGTTACTGCTACGTTCTTTGTTAGAGCGTCATAAAGTTCTTCATAAGATCGAATGCGTATGTATCTAATTGCACGTTTTGCGTTGTCGAGGATTTTTTCAGCTAGTATGAAATCAAGTAAGAGATCAGGTTGAGAACATCGATTCTTGGCTCGTTTTACGATGCGGCTGAAGTCTTTGGTTCCAACATCGTCTTTTCCTCTAAGTGGTTCGATGGTGCGTATCAGTTCTTTAGCTTGGAATTTAGTGTTGTTTATTTCCGGTGGATGCTGAGTTCGAACTGTTTGTATATGTGACTCATCGTCCGAGCCGCGATCCGATAGCGAAGGGCCATGGGTACTTGAGAGTCGTCGAGTCCTTTGTCGATCTCGATTTTCTGGAATGTGAGCTAGGCCTGACTGTGCTTGGCTCATATTCGTCTCCGAAATATCGTCGTCACTTTCGTCTTCGTCCTCTGTGGCGAGCATTTTCATGTGTTTAGCAAGTTGTTTAATATCTCTCAACCGCTTAAAATTTTCTTCATTTGCTGTTTTGAAGCGTTGTTCAGTTACCGTCAATTTTTCAGTAATTAGTTGATATCTTTCTTCTGCGAGAACTTGCTGAGCTTTAATGGAATCTAAGATTTCGCGGAGAATAGGATTTTCTGTTATCGAATTTCTACTGGGAGATGTCGTTCTTGACATTTTTGGAGAGGTATGAGGCGAAGTCTGTAAATTGTCAGTAACGTCTTTGTCTGTGTCTATGTCGCTGTCGCTTTCTTCTGTAGTATAATGCTGATCACAAATTCTATACTGGTAAAAGGCCAGTGTTTATGCTGGTTCGAAAATTATAATATATAAATATATATATAGTTTGTGTTCTTATACTATCGTGCGGGTGTAACGGGTGTCATAACGCGACGCGGTTGACCGTAGGAATTATTATGTTGGACCGTGGTTGATGATAGTCTTGCCTCCGGCCTTTATTTTGTTTAGCTCTGTTATTGAGAGGAAAGTTGCTACAAACTTGCCCAATAATTCAGAGCAGAGTTTCGATTTTTATTGACGAAGGATATGGATTCGCGGATCCAGTCCTACGGGTCGAATTCTTATTCTTACGTGATAATAAATGTTGCGTCGAAGCTGGGCGATGTCCTGATGCACCGTGGTACCTCAGAGTCGTCTCAAGGCTGCTTCTGGGATGATCGAAGTCTGTAGACAGGATGTCCGTGTTGCAAGCTCTGCTTGGTGACGTCTTTTCTTTCTTCAATAATTGTCAGCGCGACGTTCAGGGATCAGTTTATTAATCTGATGTAACGTGGTCGAACTTCGAAAACCTTTCGTAATAACGGTTACTGAATTCACCGTAGAGATTTTCGAATATACGTTTTACTAATGGTCGTTGCCGTGTGATTACAGGAGTCCGTGGAATTCCTTGGTTCGTCACAAAGATAGTCTTCTTTTGATCGTAATCGTTAAATGACTATCCTGGCAGGATAGCCAAAATTTGTTACGGGGTAAGCTATTTTAAATTAATAATTCTGAATAAACCCAATTTTTAATAGATTTACCGACGTTTTTATTTAATACGAAGTTTCCCGTTTGAATACAAAAATGAATAAGACGGTCTGGCGGGTCCAGCACGGGTTTAAATAGATTTCTTATCACTAAGAGGTTGGTAGTAGGGGAACCCAGAAGGGGAACCCGAAAATAAGGCAGTCCGATAGGTGCTGCCATACGGTGGGAGTTCGTAACTCATACGATGTGTGCAGAACAATCACGGATGGTAAGAGCGTTTGAGGGTTTCGGTATGACACTATCTTGGAAAAACCGATCGATAATCTCACATTGAGCGACTCCCGCGATTCTCAGCATGAGAACCGTGCAGAAGTACGTCCGATACAATTAGATGATCAGTCCAGGCTCGAAGCCCTTCGAGCACTTCTACAACTGGATCACCTTAAGGGGTCTACTCTAATTAGAATTTTCAAAAAATCGATTTTTTTAATTGCATTTTTCGAAAGTATACATATTTAAAAGTACCATATTAAAATTTTATAAAGATTCGAGCAGTCTAAGTGTACTTTTGAGCGACGTTTACTTAGCTACCTGAGCGCGCTAATATACGTACCGCTCGGAGCGGTACTACCTACCTGCCTTTGTATACATGAGGAGCTGCTACCTTTTGTAAATATACTATCCGTACTGAAACTATTTATTTATGATCGCTTATTCTTCGAAGAAGACCTTTACATTAGAATTTTTCGAGCAAGAATTACCTGAAATCCAAGTTACAACGTTCTCTCTACATTAGCGCGTTTTTCTCAAAATGACTTTTTTGGACGGCTTGTTGATAAAATCTCCAAAACTATTCAACCGACCCTTACCAAAATGTTAACACATGTTCTTTATGACTATAGCTATGGAGCATATCATACGAATTTTGAAATTTTGAGTGTAACTATTTTTTTTCTCGCAAAAAACGATAAAAAAACCTACCTTTCTGTCGTTTTTGGAAAAATGGCCGCCATTTTGTCATTTTTAAAAAATTAAAAATCGTATGTTATGCGCTATAGCCATTTACCTACTGAATCTAAAACCATTTTTTTTCAGATCATCCATTTCAGAGATTTGATCAACAGCGCACACCCATCGTTTTTTTTTACCTGTCTTCTCCCCCATTTTTCTGTACGAAAACTGAGTAAAATGAATATACAAAAAAAAATGTGTGTATTTTAAGAGTGTATTTTTTAGGCCTAACACTTTTTATATCCATATTTATAATTTATAACCGGTCAAATAAATTCGTGAAAATAGCCTTTTTTGCCCGTCTAATTAGGGTAGATCCCTTAACGAAACAGAGAGAGACCACGTACTCGAATTAGTCTCAAAATACCAACATCTATTTTGTTTACCCCGGAGATCGGTTAGGTCATACGACACTAACAAAACACGAGATCCATACAACGGGTTACAGACCAATCAACCACAAAACACTATAGGTTTCCACAGGTACACAAAAAAGGAGG
>OY294015.1:24524000-24627889 GCA_958510785.1 Exephanes ischioxanthus
TTTCTACGCATTTGTAGAAAGGTAGCAGAGATGGTTCCCGAAATTGACCAATCGCTATTTTTAAACGTAATTTATCTAAAACTATCTGGATCGACAGACAGGACGTGAAGACCCTTCAAAGAATAATAAACCGAGCAAATACAAACATCTTCCTCGAAAAATTGAAAAATGAGATCAACCGACAGTAGACGAACAGACATACAAGAAAATAAACAGTAAAATCAGACCAACAAATTCTACCATGACGAACAACAACAACGAACCTACACTACACTCTCTGAATAACATTCATACTTTTATACTAACAAACAATCATAAAACACACAATAACAATAATCAAAATAATAATACTTAAACACGCGACACGCGTCGCGCAGGCCAAGGCCCAAAGCAAGGAAAGAAAGAAAGGAAAAAGATACGAGGCCCCTTATTTAAAAAAAGGAAAGAAAGAAAAATCTTTTTTAGTTCATTTTTGATTTTGTTTTCATTTTGCGTTTATTTTTACTTTGTTCTATTTTATTTTATTTTTCTATTATTTTGTACCTCATTTCCTTTTATATATCTTGCTTTGTTTTTTGTAAATCAATATACGCAATCTTATTATATAATATCAATATTCGTGTTTATTATTTTAACCATTCTAGAAACAACTCCCATCTTCTGCCTACAGATCCACTCCAAATAACACGCCCAACCCACTAACCACCACTAATCAGACATTTAGAATGTTACAGGTAATAAAGTATCCAAATTGGGAAATATAATATAACAAAAAAATCGTAAAACAGAGGACAAAACGAATACAAACAAACAATAGACCACCAAGGAAAATACAAAAACCAGAAAATAAATACGGAAAAAAACGGGAAAACATTTCAGGAAATAATAATTAGACCCCGTCAACAAATAGAACAGGAAAAAAAAAATTTTATTACTATTTTAACACCAAATTTAATCCCATCCAACCTAACTAAACCATCCCCACTAACACGGACAAATAACAGGTTTTTTTAGATTGATACAGATCGGCATAGATGCCGATATTTACCACCACAAATATATTCAGCAGCGGGAGAGTGCCGAGACGAATACCAGACAAAGGAAATTTTTTAAAAATAAAACCAAATTCGGACGACAAAAAAAAAAAGAAGAACCAACCAACAACTACCGAAACAAAACCAAAAAAGAAAAACACAATACATAACACATCTACACAAAAATGAAAATATAGAAAAACAAAAACCCCCAAAAAACTTTTAATTTATATAGAATCACACTTAACAAATGTAAATTCTGTTTAACATCCGATGCGGGGGCATCGTTTTCTCTAGAGGGGGAGTGTAACGGCTCCAGCCTCTTGTTACTTTTCTCCTTTGCAGCGGTATTACTTTTCCGCTGCGTTTAATACGCAGAAGCCCTCCCGGGTCATCTGCATCCGGCCGCACGGTTTAGAGCCGTGAGACGGGGCTTATCGCGAGCGTCGCGACACTCTGTCGCGACTTTGTCCCTTCGTGAAGCGCGCGTCAGGGCCCCGGCTTCACTCCCGCTTCACGTCAGTCCAGCTCCGATCGCCGAACGGTAAACTCTCCCGAATATACGCTGTGACCAATAAATTACCGAACATATATATTGTAGCGAGAATTTTACCTCCCGTACATTTTGGCCCCAACTCCCAATGACCGCGCTCCCTGCTCGATCCACGACCTTGCTCGGCGCCGAATCTCGGGGCTCGAACCCACGACGAGATTTACTAAATTTCCTAATGCCGACCGAACAAGGCCGTCCCCGCGTGGCAATGGAAGCCACTATCTCGCACGCGATTGGGCGCCAGGTACCTCGGTACCACCGCTCGGAAAGCGGCATATTTATTTAAGACTCGCGACGAGTTACGGGGCGAACGAGGGAACGGGCAAGGCGAAGCTGGCGAGACTCCGGTTAACTCAGCCCACCTGGGAGAAAATGGTAGAGGGGGGTGGACGGGCGAGTGACCAAACGCAATATAATAATTAAATAATTTTATTCGTTGTTAGACAATACAATTTTCGTGGACGAAATCGTATGCAAAACGGTGACAAATAGCAGACGCAGCCGGAGGAAACAAACTATTGCCGGAATTAAATGTAGCCAGAAAAGAATAAACTATTGCCAAAATTAAATGTAGCCAAAAAGACAAACTATTGCCGGGATTAAATGTAGCCAAAAAGATAACTATTGCCGGAATTAGATGTAGCCAAAAAGATAAGCTATCGCCAGAATTAAATGTAGCCCAAAAAGACAAACTATCGCCAGAATTAAAGGTAGCCAAAAAGATAACTATTGCCGTAATTAAATGTAGCCAAAAAGATAACTATTGCCGTAATTAAATGTAGCCAAAAGGATAACTATTGCCGTAATTAAATGTAGCCAAAAGGATAACTATTGCCGGAATTAAATGTAGCCAAAAAGATAACTATTGCCGAAATTAAATGTAGCCAAAAAGATAACTATTGCCGTAATTAAATGTAGCCAAAAAGATAACTATTGCCGGAATTAAATGTAACCGAGACGAAAAATACAGCGTTTACTACGACGAGAAATTAACGAGTTGCGATTGCCAGAGGGAACAAAGAAAGAACAATGAAATAATTCTCAAACAGAACCAATTCGTCGTTACATTTGGCTGGAGATAGCCGAAGGGAATCATACGCGCTAGAAAGACGATACTCGAACGCCAGATAGCCTAGGAACGCACAGCACTCAACACGAGCCGCCCTATGTAACCACGGCGCAGCCGTGACCTTTAGCGCGCGGTATAGCCCACGAGCCACCGACCGGCCTAACGAACGCGATCCAACGCGCATGGGATCCCTTTGTCTCGCAGGGTGAAATATATAGCCCAGATAACCGACGAATTCACTATAAGTAACGTGGATTAACATATCAGCGGAATATAGCCGAAGGAATAATAATGACGATAGCTACGCCCGCGAATAGGTCCAATAAGACAATAGAGACGCCGCAAAAAAAACTGTCGAGGAAGATAGCCGAAAATAGAGCGGGTTTACGAAGGCGAAGATAGTAGATAATTACAGGAAAATAGCCGAGACAAAAGAACATGACAAAAGGGGGAAAACATTTGACCAGATCGAGAGAAGTTAGCCGGACCTGCTTCGCTGGACCCATTACATCGCCCGAGGGCATAAGATTCGACAAAGAAGTTACGCAAAGACAAAGGGCACTAAAGGAAATCTCTACAAAATGTTATACTAAAATTGGGCCCGGATTAGGCAGCTCCGGCTAGCACAGAGCAAGAGAGAGAGACGGGGCTTACCGGTGTAGACAGCCCGGGAGAACGCTGGACGAAACAAAAAAGCTGCCACTCGTCACCACACTAGATCACCGACTGACGAATAAATTAACGGCCGCGTGCTACCTAGGCGGCCGGCACCAGCGCTCCCCCCTCTCTCTTGACTCCCGAATACTAGCCTACGATCGACGGCTAATGCGTCGGAAAAACGCTTTCTCCTCCGGCCGCTCCCCGCTACCCGCGAGAATCTTCCGCTCGCAGCGATGATTGTCGATGTTCACGGACTCCTTCCTCCCAGGATCCGGTGGGGCAAAATGAACGTGAGGGGAGGCCTCCCTCGCGAAGTTAAGGCGTTCCTCTTCCTTGGCGGTGAGCCCACTCGGTACACCACATAACTGCACCTCAACGTGCATCTTTCCCTCGTAATCCCCGTAAGCGGAGGCGCCGTGATGAGCGGTCCGCAGCGCCCGTGAAATCGACGGGACAGGAACGGCTCCAGGCCGTGTAGTCGGAAGGGACGGGAAACTCCGTGTATCGGTCACAACCCGCGTCCCTCTGGCCTCCTAGTCCGCGGAAGCAGGTCTCTCGCTTCCGCCTGCTTGCCGAGCGATGTCTTCTCCGGCCTTCCTAGGCCAATCTCCACCGGGGTACGGCCGGGGCAAAACAGCCCGACGGTAAGATCGCGAGAGTACTTTCTCGGCCTGCAAACTTAAAGAACACAAGCGCACCCACTCAAAAGGAAACAACAAAAAAAAAAAAGAAAACGAAATTCACACGAGAATTTCGGAAGAATTCTCCTCCGAAGAATCGATGATCCAGCCGGTTGAACGAGCGGCGTCCGTAGGGCCGTAAATCCGGCCCACTGCTCGACCAAAACCGTGCAAAGTGACGGGACGCGAAATGTCACGTCACAATATATTCTACATCTCCGAGTCTCATCAATGATCTATACCCGCATTGCCATTCTATTACACTCGGCAAAAAGGGTGGATGGGGTAGGGGCAAGGAAAATTTCTAGAGGTCATCCGAAACGTCTCTGGTATAGCGGACCATTCATGGACACTTCACATTTTATTTTTTTATTGCATGGCTCCTCGATATATCTGCACTGAAAACAGTACAATATGCCACGTGCGTACCACTCGGTTCACTCGATAACTACCGCGCGCTGTCTCTCTTTCTCTCTCGCCCATTCTCACCTTGCTTTCTCTAACTCTACGCATCTCCCAAGACTGCTCATGCACATTTGGTATTTTTTACTGCATAGCCGATGGATGCACCCTTGCAGGTAGACTATGTGTGCGAGGTTGGTTTATGTTGAAAATTACCTCTCCATCCCTCTCTCTCTCTCTCTCTCTCATGCCCAATTGTTGCTTTTTACACTGAGCTAATGCACTGCATGCAGCTGAGCATACATCCAGCGCAATTTTGGTGTAATTAAGCGCTCTTTCCTAACCTCACATTCTACGCTTTGGCCTTGAGGATCTTCAGTGACATTCTTCGCTTCACACCGAGCCTATCTGCGCATGTGCCTTCTCGCCTTGACGGATCATTGGCTGGCCCAGGGACCTACACCTCGTCAGTTCGCCGGTAGAGGCAGCTCCTTCTTCTGTTACGCCAGTGTTTCCGTCGGCCTCTTTCTACAACCACTATACCAGCTACTCTCCGCCTACGTTACCGACGGTGAAGAAAGAAGACCTCTGCTCATCTTTGGCTCTATAAGCCAAATTTCCTCTGCATGCCAGGCCTCATTTGTTCAAAGTGTAGCAGAAGCGTTGCGCGCGACAGTTTAAAGTGTCCAGTCTGCTTTAGAGCTATTCATCCGGGCTGTGCTGCTGCCTATATTACTTACAAGTCGGCAAACCAGTGCTGCGTCACCAGTTTATCTCCATCGGCGACTATTCCCTCGCCATCTCGCATGACAATGCCCTCAACCCCGACCACTACTCGTGGTAGTGCTCAACCCAGTAACTTAGAAGGCATTTTAAACCAAATTATTTCCAAGCTTGATGCGTCCGACGCGAAAATGACTAAATTTATGAACGAGCAGACTGAAACAAATCGAGCGTCCGATGCTAAAATCACGAAATTTATCAACGATCAAATTGCGACAAACAAAGATACCGCCGATAAAGTGAGCGGCCTGCCTAATTTGATAAAAAAAGTCGATGAGCACGACGCACTTCTACGTCAGCTCTCAGAGCAAAACGCTAACGTATCACGTGATGTTGCTCGATTGAAATCGTCCAATCATCAACCTCTAAATTCAGCCAGCACGTGTGAACTTATTGTCTCAGGTATCCCGAGTGATATCGACGATAATCTCCAGCACATCACTGCTGAGGTCTTCAGTGCGTTAGAAGTAGACAACCTTTTTTCCGATGTTTTGGGAGTTCGCTCCATGAATCGAAAGTCAGCTGCCGGCGGCAACCGGCAGGCTGCCACCGCAAACCCGACTCTGTCAATTATTATTTCGCTTAAGTCGTCTCAAGTCAGAGACTTTATCATTAGTAAGAAGCGAGCTAAACGCAATCTAACTGTTAAGGACGTCTTCAAAACCGAGCACGTGGGTAATGTCTATGTCAACGAACTATTATCCTCCGATGCGTATAATCTTCTGCAGCGTACGAAGGAGAAAGCCAAAGCGAAGGGTTACAAGTTTGTCTGGGTAAGGTCAGGGCGCATCTCGGTACGCCGCGATGACGGCGCGCGTGTCATCTCGATCAATTCGGATGCTGATCTCGCTCAGCTCGATTGACTTCCGGCGCCCACGAGACTTCGGCAACCAAATCTTATGCGGAATGCTCTCAATGCTCTACGGTCGATCAAGATAGCTCAATTTAACGCTAATTCGCTACTCGGTCACATCGACTTCATTCGTATCTTTTTTCAAGCTAATTTCTACCACATTATTTCGATCTCTGAGACGTGGCTGCATGCGCACATCTCTGATGAACTTATTAGTATTAAGAACTACTATATTGTACGCAACGATCGCGAGGGCAAAGAAGGCGGTGGTGTCGCGTGCTACATCCACGAATCATTAAAAGTAAAAGTCCTAGATTCTTCTCCGTGTCTTTTCTCGAATACACCTGAATTTCTGTTGTTGGATATTCGCTCCGACACATCACAGCCGTTGCTATTTACATCGATTTATCGTCGCCCGAAAGGTCTCCTGCTTGACAAATTTTCTGAATCATTAAATTGGTTTTCGCACGCTTATAGCAATATTGTTATCTCCGGAGACTTAAACTGCAACCTCGTTCGCGACAGCTACGAGTCAAGCTACCTACGTAACTGGGTCCACTCACTATCACTGCACCTTGTGGATTCTAGACCAACTTTTCATACGGCATCGGCCGATTCCTGTCTCGACGTGTTTATTGTTGACAGCCCCGATAAAGTAGCTGCCTTTAATATATCCGACGGTCCATTCATCGCTGGCCACGATTTAATTGATTTATCCTACGAGTTCGACGCTTCACCCATGGAATAGCGGCTTCTCACAAGGAGGGACTTTCGCAAATTCTGTCCCGAACAATTTCTCAACACTCTTCGAGATGAAATGCGTTCGCAAGTGTCGCTTGAACCTGCGTCCTCTCCCAGTGGTGTCGAAACGTCAACTCTCGCGCTAACCCAGACTCTCTCTCTCTCACTTTCGATGCACACGCCCCACTGCGTTCCTTCATAGCGAAGAAACCACCGCTGCCTTGGCTTACTGCTGAACTAAAATCACGTATTCGTAATCGAAACACCTTATACAAACAGGCCAAACGTGCAAATTGTCTATTGGGCTTTGCGGTCTACAGGCATACTCGCGACGTGCTCAATCTCGACATTAAGCGAGCCCGATCTAACTACCAATACGATCGCCTGTCCTCCATCACTGATCCGAATAAGATGTGGAAAGAGCTTGCTCGTCTTGGTCTTGTAAAAACTAATCTCTCTTCCCCTCTAAAATTCTTTTCGGCTGATGAGTTAAATCGGTTTTACGCGTCAGTTGTGAATTCTGCTCCTGTCTGTTCGTTGCACAATTATACGAGCGCGATATCGTCAGTCCCAAATGTGGAACCGTCGTTTTCATTCAGCAACATCTCGCTCGTTGACGTACATGAAGCCATCGCTCTCCCACCGTGTAACTCGCTCACCAGCGGTTGCGACAATATCCCTTTCTTCTGCATTAGTCACAGTCTGCCTTGCATCTCTATGGCTCTCCTAAACCTTTTCAAAGGCTCGCTCGTCCACTCGCACTTTCCATTTGCCTGGAAACGCGCTCTCATCAGGCCGCTATCGAAGATTAGAACGCCGCTCTCTCCTTCTGATACGCGACCGATCGCTAATCTCCCCGAGTTGTCCAAGATTCTCGAACGAATCGTCCACAAGCAGATTCATCAATTTATTGCTCGTAATGATCTCCTAGATCCTAGGCAGTCCGGAGTAGACTGCAGTACCTATACGGATTTCAAGATGGCGGTGGTCGCCTGTGGTGGTGGGGTTGAGACTGTCAGTACCTATACGGATTTTCAAGATGGCGGTGTGGCGGAGTGGGGAGTGCTGCCCGGCCGGGCCGCTAGGCCCAGCTGTTCGGCTCGAGGGTGGTTGTCCCCCTCCCCCCTGCCCCCGCATTTCGCTAGGGTGGTAGAGGGTGGTCAGGACGAGGCGCTGGTGGAGCTGGTGCGTCGTCGGTGGAGAGAGAGAGAGCACTGCTCTTGGGAGATCCGTGAAAACGTATTTCGGTGAAGTGATCCAATGCCCGAAATACTCTTTATCAAGAATGACGACAGCTACTTCTTTAGCAATGAAGCAGTCATCCTTGTCGTAAAACCCTTGAATATCGATGACGTAGTCCATTTTAGTGAAAAATGTTATAATCCGGTAAGTACAACCGCTACTGTCGAAGGATCGCTGTGTATTACTGATGCGCGGTGCAGATGCATCTACGAGATTTTGGCTCTGGAGGGGATGACGAGGGTGGACCTCTAATTTGTCAGTTTGACTGATTTTCCTGGTACGACAAGGGCCCAACCCCCTGAAACGCCTACTTACAAATAGCGGAGAAGAAAAGTGACGTAAACAGCCCCTTCTATCACCCCCACGATTTTACTACACCTTGTACGAGCCCTGCTGTTTCAAAGGGAGACAGTGAATATTCAGTTGCAAAATAATTCTCCTACGGTATACTTCTAAAAATGGTCCACCGAAAAGCAAAACCTGTGGAGATATTCACGAGGCGTAACCACGTGACCTAACAGAGAGGACTGCGTGTGGTAGAACGGACTAGGCACGGCTGGGCACAGCAGCCGAGGACGAAGTGTTACATCTCATGTAACCCCCTATATTAATAAACAATTAAATAATAATAAATAATCCTATATGATATAAATTCGTGCAAAGCGCTGCGGGGAGAAATGACGCCTCGTACGCACCATTAGTCGAAACGCGGTAGCTCTCAACGCACCCCCTTTTATTACCGTAGAGTCATTAAATATGCCGCAGAGCACTTAAAGCCTTGTGGGCACAAGGGTCACTGTGGGCACAGAGACCTAGTTTCCGTAACTGTCTCTGGACCACGAATAATATATAAATCGAGGGAAACAAGCCTCTTCAGCTCAGTTATCATCGAACTAGAGTAGCCGAAAGGGCTCTAGTCTCTACGTTTCTAACGGACACTCTCTGCCAGTCAAAGTTCGTAGCTTGTACGGCTGTAACGGAGAGTGATCCTCTCTTAATCATAAAGTCTCATTTGCATTATTTGATCTGAAGTATACATAGTGAATAAGTGTATTGCCGAGAAGTTATTGAAGGAGAATTGTGCAACCCGAACGCAATAATTGTACCAACCGAAGTTACCGCCGATAATAAAACGATATTAAACCATCTACGTGAGTACAAATAAACCTTTCCTCAAACAAACACTACTACGTATACCTGTCCTTCGGCATCGCCTAAACTCGCGGTAATCATCTCCATCGTAAACCTATTAGTGAAAAAGGCGAGATCTCCGTCCCTGGTGTAAAGCGCTGCCCGGCGTTGACCCGAAAAGAGAGATCGACTGTGTTACTGACTCCCTTACACTCTAACGAGTTGGGTAGGACGTAACATAAATAAAAATTTGGTGTCAGAAGTGGGATTTTAAACGCCCTCACTATAGTAATGGAGGATGACGCTTGATAGGACACCGAAAAAAACGGAAGATCAAGTACCAAATGAGAGTAATCCGCGCATCAGCTCAGCGCTCACCTTTCCACTACCGCATAACTCAACTCAAGAGAATTCACAGGGTGCAGTAGGCCCTAATCCAAGCGGTAGCGATCAAGAATTAATTAATCTCGACACACCTAAAACTGGTGCAATAAAGAAAAAATATAAAGCAACAAAAATCGTGGATAATAATAATCCACCTGCCATAAAGCAAGTTTTCGGGGACGTTAATGAGTCACAAATCGCGATAAACCTCTTAACAGACCAAGTAAATCAAATAATTGCTCAGATTAACGAAATCAACGGCAACATGGATAACGATAACGCTCGTCCACCCATTCCGGTCTCTATAAAGTACGCATTAGAGGCGGTACCAGTCTTCGACGTCTATAATATTCCGTTAGCACACTTCTTGGAAGGATGTCAAGAGGCAGGACAAATGCTACCTGTCGAAGCGCAACAAAGCCTCGCGTTAATTCTTCGAAATAAATTACGGGGTGAAGCTCGCCGTGCCGTACACGGTATAAAACTCAATAATGTGGAAGAATTCAATTCTTTCCTTAAATCACTTTATGCGCCGGCTAAAACAGTGTACCAATTGCAAGGGGAACTTGGAAGAATCTTCCAGGGAAACGAAGAAGGAGCTCTAGTCTATTCAAATCGCGTTAAAGATCTCGGAAATAAAATCTACGATTTGCACGAAGCAACTCATGAAGGACCATTGGGGCCAGAATTCAAGAAAAATTTAGACGACGATTTAGTAGATTGTTTTACGCGTGGACTAAAACCCGAGATCGAGAATAAAATAACGGGTAAGCAGACATTCGACCTAACAATGAAAAATGCAATTAATATCGAACGACAATTAAAAGCCAAGGAATTATTAAGAAATAATCGTCCAATCAGAAGCAACGATTATCGTCAACAACCGCGAGATAGAATCCATCATGTCATGGCACAAGCAACTATCTGTCAGCTCTGTGATCGAAAAGGGCATACAGCAACTAGCTGTCGTCAATTCAGTAATCAAAATTATAATTCAGCAAGTGGTCCGTCATATAATCGTAATGTCGAACGCAGAAATCTAGACCAACAGCAGCACTATAATGGGCGAAATCAAGAGCACAGAGAAGAAAGAAGATACCCAAATCGTAATTCACCATCTCGCGATTTAGCACAACAAGAATCGTTAAGCTGTCGCTATTGTAAAAAATCCGGGCACGTAATAGAAAATTGTCGTAAGAGAGAATATATGAACAATCTCAAAAGTCAGCAGCAACAATCTCCACGACCATTTTTTCAACAAGGTAATTCACAACAATACCCGCAAAATAACAGAGGTGAAGAAAACCCTCAGTCGCGAGCCATACGACATGTGCTGCCGGAAGCCGAAAGCAATAGACCGAGAAGAATCGCCACAGCTCTCCTTAATCGTGAAAGTAATGTTCCGGTAATAGAAATAGAATCCGAAGACTTTATTAAAACGTCGCTATTAATGATTGACACCGGATCAGCTTTAAACGTAATTAAGAGCCGCCAAGTCGCACCTCACGTTCACGTCGACGAAACAGATATTATCAAACTGAGCGGGATAACCAAAAATTACGTTTGCACGTTGGGAAGGGCTCAGATACGTATCTTGGGTAGAAAGGTCACTTTTCATCTAGTAAGTGACGATTTCCCAATCGAGGACGACGGTTTAATAGGAACAGCATTTTTCCTTACTCACAACGCCGACGTTTCATATACTGAGCAATGTCTGAAATGGGGCGAACATAAAATTCCATTTATGAAGCTTGAAACAATAATTGTGCCCGCTCGTACAAAAGGAAGTTTTTACGTACGCGTTGCAAATCCAGAAGTAAAAGAAGGATATATACCGCGTCAAAAAGTTCACCACGGAGTGTTCCTCGGAGACGCGCTAGTTACCAATGATAACGGAAAGGCATATTTATACTTAATTAATACCACGGAAGAAGACGTGGAAGTTGCAGTGCCAGTATTGAATATTGAGCCATTCGAAGAAAAATTTACTAATAATCTACAGGGAGAAACGTGTTTAGAGCCGTTATTCAACTCCTATCAACCAGAGTCTCAATCGAAAAATTCACACTCAGAATATTTTCAAGCCCAAGAACTGAAACTTGGATCAAATTCACCTCACCAAGCAACCGTTGGATCAGCCCAACCAATGCTTGAGTCGAGTCCAGAAGCGCAATTAAAAAATTCGTGTTCACCGCATGAACATTCTCAAGCCCAAGAACTGAAACTTGGATCAAATTCACCTCACCAAGCAGCCGTTGGAACAGCCCAACCAATGCTTGGGTCGAGTCTATCTCAATCGCGAAGGCAATACAAGCCACGAGATTTCAATTTACAAAAGAGGAAGAATGAATACCCTCAATTATACTCGGAAAAAGTATATCAAGTATCAGCTAAAAATGCAAAGCCACAGAATCTCCAAACTTCTCAAGAAAATGAACAAGGGATGCAACCCTATGTGTTATTGGAAGAAATCGAAAATTATCAAAACCCGGGAAGGGAAATCAATCAATTTCAATCATCGTGTCCAGCGGAAGAAATTTCCCGCAATTACGACGAGCAACAGGCATCAGTTCATGCCGAAAAATCCATTAGTCGAGTGGAAAAAATAAAGGATTTATTGCGACTCGAGCACCTAAATCCAGAAGAATTAGAAAGTACGGAAAGGCATATTGAGGAATTTCAAGACGGATATCATCTGCCAGGCGAAGAACTTATGGCCACGAACGCCATTAAGCATCGTATAATCACAACGGATGAGTTACCCATTAACTCCCGTCAGTATCGCTATCCACCTTTGCTAAAGGACGAAATAGATAAGCAAGTTAAAGGATTGCTAGACGGAGGGATAATCCAAACCTCTCAGTCGCCATACAATTCACCTGTGTGGGTCGTCCCGAAGAAGGCTGACTCAAAAGGTAATAAAAAGTGGCGCATGGTACTCGACTATCGTGCACTTAATGAGAAAACCGTGGGTGACGCTTACCCTCTACCTCTCATTAATGAGATACTCGACCAATTAGGAGGAGCGATATACTTCTCCACTTTTGACTTGGCATCGGGATTTCATCAGATCGCGATGCATCCCGATGATCAACATAAAACCGCGTTTTCAACTCCATATGGGCATTATGAATTTGCAAGAATGCCATTCGGCTTAAAGAACGCTCCAGCGACGTTTCAACGACTTATGAATCAAGTCTTGACCGGGATACAAGGATCGGACGCATTCGTGTATCTCGACGACGTAGTAATATACGCGACATCGCTAGAAGAACACGAACTTAAGGTCGAACGTTTAATGAAGCGACTACGGGAAGCCAATCTTAAGCTCCAGCCAGATAAATGTGAGTTTCTACGACACCAAGTCGTATACTTAGGTCACATAATAAGTAAAGAGGGAGTACGGCCAGATCCCGCTAAACTCACAGCAGTCAAGGAATTTCCACAACCAGAAAACGTGAAAAATGTGCGACAATTTCTTGGACTCGCAGGTTATTATCGAAGATTTATAAAAGGATTTTCGCATATTGCCAAACCTCTCACAGGGTTATTGTCGAAGGAAGTTACTTTCGAATGGAAACAGCCTCAACAAGACGCATTTGAAACTTTACGCGACCAATTATGTGAAGAGCCTATTTTACAGTATCCAGACTTCACGCAGCCATTCATAGTGACTACTGATGCATCTGGTACCGCTGTAGGAGGGATTTTAAGTCAAGGCACTTTGGGAAAGGATCTCCCGATAGCCTATACCTCTCGAGTATTAAACGAAGCCGAAAAGAAATATAGCACATATGAAAAGGAAACTGTAGCTATATTGCACGCGGTAACGCAGTTCAGACCGTTTCTGTACGGAAGACGTTTCAAATTAGTAACTGACCATAAACCATTGGTATGGTTACACAGTTCAAAGGATCCTACATCGCGCTTAACGAGATGGCGTTTACGGTTAGAGGAATACGAATACGAAGTCATTCATAAAGCCGGAAAAATTAATGTTAATGCAGACGCATTATCGCGTAACCCTTGTAAAGAAAAGGATGAACCACGCGGTACGCAGCCCACACAAACAATCTGTCCAATAAAAAGGGCTAAGCTAAGTGGCACGTGCGACGCACTGATGGAGTCAAGCGACGAGGATGAACCATTAGCACAAAGGCTACGACGAAAGAAATCGACTCCAAGAATCACTCACCGGAATCCCGTGTAATTAAGCAACCACTCAGTCTGCCGATCGACGATCAACCGATAGCCACGCGTTTAAGGAAAACGAAAGCACGCGCTGCTGCGGCTCAAAAGACTGCAATAAAGCCCGTGAAAAAGGGTGCTGCGAAAAAAACGTCGAAAAGTGCCACTAAGGGTGAAATCCCAAAGGATAGAGCCTCACCCATTAGTTTCCAGGACGGAAAAATAAATCAGCAAGGGGAATCTCCAAATCTTTTCTGTGACGAGACTTTAAGCATATCCGGTAACGACTCGGACGAGTATATTATAGATCGATCCGACGAAGACCCGATGGATATTGAGGAGGAACAAATTACGGAATATCGCGAAGAACTCGGGAAATCCGCCGGCTCAAGGCTTATCACAACAAGAGATCACTTGTTTATGAGGAAGGATAATTATTTGTACTTTCTATCGGAAAAAGGAGAAGCATGTGACGAAGGTTCCAAGACATTAGTAGAACGACGGTCGCTGCCCAAATTTCATAATTTAAAATTTAACAGCGTTAGCGTAATAAAGAGTAATGCAAAGCACCACGTAGCAATGGTAGTAAGGGACAAGGAAGGTGCATTACTTAATCAGGAAGCATTTCCCGCGTTATGCAAGCAATTAACTAAAACGATTAAAGACGCCGGACTTCGTTCCATCAGTGTGAACAAAACGAAGGAAATTAACGGTATACAATGGGAATCTCTAGTAAAGAGCCTGCAAAATAGCTTCAAAAATACACAGACAAAATTAATAATATGTCTCGGCGAAATTCGTTACCCTCTCCCGGAGGAACGAAAGGAGATAATGGAAGAAGCTCATGCCTCTGCAGTAGGAGGACACAAAGGTATCACAAAAACATACAATAGAATTCGCCAGCGGTATTACTGGGAAAATATGAAGGCAAATATCCAAAAATTTATTGAGCATTGTCTTCAATGTCAATTGAAGAAATTGGTCCGAGTAAAGACCAAGCAGCCGATGATAATTACTGATACCCCGGATTCCGCTTTTGATAAAATTGCAATGGATATCGTCGGACCATTACCAATAACCAGGAACGGAAATGAGTACATCCTAACAATGCAAGATCTACTAACAAAATATTCACTCGCGGTGGCTTTACCACGAGCCACGTCGGCTAACATCGCAGACGCGCTTATCAAGCACTGTATATGCATTTTCGGTGCACCAAAAACAATTTTGACCGATCAAGGAGCAAATTTTCTGAGCGGACTAATGAAAAATGTTGCAAGGAAATTCAGAATTAAACAGTGTCGGACAACTGCTTTTCATCCACAATCGAATGGGTCTCTAGAGAGATCTCATCACTCGCTCGTGGAGTATCTAAAAATATATGTAAATCGTGACGAAGAATGGGACGATTGGTTGGAACTCGCTACATTTTCATACAATTCAAGCGTTCACGAAGGAACAAAACACACGCCACACGAATTAGTTTTTGGGAAACTGGCTCGTCAACCATCATACGAAGCCGAACCCGACGAAGATGAACGTCGCACTTATGGAGATTATCTAGTAGATTTGGCCACTAAGCTTCACGAAGTTCAGGAGATAGCCAAAAATAATCTCATCTCGTCGAAGGAAAGGTCAAAAAAATATTATGACAAGAGAATGAAACCAGTCGAATTTAATCTCGGAGACTGTGTATATTTGCAAAAAGGAAAGAAGCTAGGGAAATTAGGGGACTATTACACCGGGCCGCACGAGATCCTCGAAATTAAAAGGGATGGAAACGTAAAAATAAAAGTTGGGCGTGAGATAAAAATAGTGCATCCTAATCGGCTACGATACTCGCATATTAATCCAAACGACAGCAGTGAGGAGGATTAAAAAAATATAATAATAATCAAAAGAGAGGAGGCGAATAAAAATACAAAATATACACATCGATGATAAAAATAATTAAAAAAAAAATTAAATAATTATAAAATTTGCGATAACTACACGACTATACCTCCTTTCTACAGAATAACAATGGGAGAACAATGCTACGTCATAACGATAGAAGGATTCCTCGACAATCACGGAAGACTCATCCCGAAAGAAATTGCAATAGTGTTACGTCCTGTGAATTTTCGACCAAATTCACTGACGCAACTAAAAATTCAGTAAAAACTCTAATAAATAATAGTCACAGGAGAATCTTAGAGAATTCATAACAAACCAAATATTTATCGAGAATTAATTATGTTGCCAATAATTAACTATGCGTCAGCCAACACTGAATGATTCGATTCAGTGATTGGCATAGCAACAAGTCACGTAACGGAAAATATCGAAAGGGAATATTCGGGTTGCTGGAGAGGTGTCATCGGTAGCGAGCATACCTCAGGCTACCCGAAGAACCCATTGTCTCAATTAGAACGGAAACGGCAATCCGAATCTTTAGCTATACGCGTCGGGAGTCGGAGCCTTATCTCTCCAACACATAGAGCGGAGGGATATACATACGCACACAGCGGTGCGGCCAGAGAATCCGTGTGACTGTCTCGAAGGGACTGATTAAAAGAATCGCCGTCGGCGCTTACGAGTGCAGCACCTCTCGGGGCATAATTATTCAAATTAGTATTCAAAACATCTTTAATTATTGGAAATAGAAACAACGTTAAAATAAAATAAACATGGGAAATTGGTCGGAAATTAATAAATGAAGTAATTATCAAATAGAATCACGAATGAGAAATAAATTGGGTCAAATCGTTAACATAAAATTGTTATAAAAATTAAGGAATATATTATATCTATTATTATAATAATCAGGGAAATTAATTAATATTTTAAAATCATGTTTTTATCATCCGTAGAATAGTAAAATAAAATAGTTAATAGCAGGGAATTAGTTATTAGCATCTGGGGAAAATATTTAGAGACATCATTGTTAATTTAAGTGAAGTTAAATAATTATCCGTTAAAAATCAGGAATTTATAGATAATATTTGTAACAATTTCGTAAATCAGGATTATAACTTTTGATAGGAAAATCGTAGAAACTTCGTTCAAATTTGTAAATTCTTATTATTTAAATTGAAATTCGTCAGAGTAATTTGTTTATTCGGGAATCGACGGTAAAAACCAGAATTTTGTCATTATTAAAATAAGCTGCAGAAGACGCCAAAACCGATCGATATTGACCATAGAAGGGGGCAGCTGATGCAACGGATAACTTGGTGGCGCGGGTGCCCCCCGATCAAAACAATAAAAGAGGCACCTCCGAGGGCGGACGGTATCACAGCTACAAACCACTTCGCGAAACGACAGTCTATCACTTTGCGGATCGTCACCACTTTATCACCTTCGTTGAAAAACAACTATTGTCTAAAAGTCATTGACTTCTCGCGAAATATTGTATCAACACAGTTAAAATTTAATACAGTTTCGGAGTCTGAATTTTCCAAACAACAATCAAATAAATATTCCAAATTATTATCAACTAAATAAATCGGAGTTCAACGATAAATTATTTCATCACCTTCATTATACAACATCATCAACATTCATCTATCGTTCTCAACATCCATCGTTGATTCCACGAATTTTATCTGAAGGAAGGAAGGAAGGAGGAATTTCAAGTTCGGAATCAACATCTTTCATCCATTTTAATCGTCTCGACTCATATTCGCCTGTCATTCATTGACAATCACCGTAAGTCATCAAATCATCTAAATTCAAATTATTCCGCCTTTTATCTTCAAAACATTGTTTTATTTTGATTCTTCGCTTTTATGATTGTTTATTCCTTCGAGCAATAATTAATTATTTTAAAATCATTCAAAACCAAATTAATAATCGATCAGAGTTTTGCCAAATTAAAATGTCGATAATTGAGAATTTAAAAGCTGAGGTTTTCGATCTCTCTTAAAGAGGACCAGGGTATAGAGTAATGAACTCGACGTTTGGTGATAACGCTAGCCTTCACCCAGTGGCGGCCATCATTGCCGGACTGTGAGGGATCTTATTACATAGCCTTGCTACGGTATGTCAGGGCCACGCGGAGTGCTGTATCGGTTCAACGTAGTAAATACCGTAGTACGCATCGAGTAGAATTCAATACGAGCCATAGTAAACACCATACGGTATTCTTCGAGCTATATATTTTCAGCATGCATTCTCAGCCCATCCCTGAATAAATTTCCGAAAGGTTAGATTCAAAAGGGCACAGTTCTGATAAAGCGTCACATGCGATAAACGTGTAATAGGGAGAGAAATCTCCTTGACCGTAGATGCAGGAAAAAGCTGATCAGGACGTAACATAAAAATTGGGGGCTCGTCCGGGATTTCAAGAGTTGCATGTTGAAATTAAATAAATAAATAAATTATTCCAGATAAAATAAAATAAATAAAAATAATTTCGAATAAAATAAAGTAAAATAAATAAACAAATAAAATCTGTAAATTCAATAATGATAACGCGTAAATAAATAAACAGAATATAAATGCCTTACACTCGATCTCAGGGACGTGTTTCCGATAAATGCCTCCACGAATATCCGGGAGATAAAAAGAATTCAAAGCCAAAAGTTTCTAAATCATTGCCAGAGTTGAAAACCAAAGTGTCAAAATCTACATTTACCGAAGGATTAACATACGACGAGTGCATGGTGAACGACGATTTGGTAGAGAATCAGGAAAAAGAAATTGAGCCGTGTTCATCCGGAACAAAAACAAATAAAGGTGACAGTTCTGAACTATCTGAGACGAAAGAGAGAAGTGAAATAGAAAATCGAAGTGAAATAGAAAATCGAAGTGAAATAGAAAATAGGGTTGAAATCGAGAATTTGAGTGGAGTAGAGAATCGAGTTGAAGTGCTTCAACAAGGGCTAATAAAGGCATATAGTGAATCTTCATTATTGAGTCTCGATATTTCTCGACTGGCACTTGGATTGGCTAGAGTCAATATTACACCGGGTGTTAGATTTAATTCGGGAATAAGTGCATCATCAACGCACCGTTTCAGATCTGGTTCGGTAGATACTCCGATTAAACCAAAGTCAGCAATAAAATCGTGTATAAAAGTAGTTTCAATACGAACAAAAAGTGCCCCGTGTGTTTCTGTTGAAAAACAAAATAGAGAAAACCACGAATCATCTGTAGAAAAAGGTAAAAGTTCGAGTCAAATAAACAATACAGTTGCGTTTGAGCCTAGTAACAACAGGGATAATAGTGATTGCGAATCGGAAAAATTTGAAATTGAGGCAACACCGGGTGCGAATTTGATATCTTTTGGAACTTGCGGTAGGGCGATCTCGACGCAGGAACAATTACGGGATATTTTTGATAATTGTGGTACTTCACGTCAAAAACCTATCAGAATTATATCAAACGAAGTAGTGAGAAATCTTTTTGAAAATATGGAGTCAGGAGGGGAATTGAATGGACACGGTGATGAGTTGAACAATGACAGGAATAATGGGAGAAGGAGTGACGCAAATGATAGTGGAGGAGGTGATCGCGGTGGAAGAGATAGTGGAGGTGGAAGCAACAGTTCGCCTCACCGATCAAGTTCTTTGCCTGGTACACAACAATCATTTCAGGGTAAAGGAGCGTGGCAAATAGCTGTGAAAATAATTCCGGAATTCGATGGGAACAAGGGAAAATTGGGTAAATATCTCGAAGGGTTAGATAACGCTATGAAGTCGGTAGGACCGGAATGCGAAGCGGAAGTGTTGAGGGCAGCAAAAAGTAAATTGGTCGGCGAAATCTGGGAAGACGTTAATGATATTAAATTCGATAGACTCCATACTTATATAGAGTATCTTCAACGTATATATGATCCTCCAAAAGATATAGTTCAACTAACGGGAGAATTGAGTAATACCATACAATTACACCATGAGACTGTATATGGATTTGCAAGAAAAATACGACACTGTGTTACAAGAATGAGAGAGTCAAAACATTACGCTGAAGGATATTTAAATGCGGAAAGTAAGAGGTTAATTGAGCAAATGGCAATTAAAAGTTTTAAACGGGGATTAAAATCAGAAATAAAGGGTCAAATGAAAGCTGAACAACATTCACTTGAAGAGGCAATAAATGAAGCATTGGATATAGAATTGGAAATATCTGAGAGTAATAAATTGAGACAGTTAATAGAGCCTAATTCACTGACAACGAAAGAAGGTGATAAGGGTACAAGGAAAGTTGCCATAAAATTTGTTGAACCCACAGAAGAAGTAATTATGGCACCATATACCGAAAAACAAGGCGTGATAATTTGTCAATTCTGTAAGGGTCAAGGACATTCTGCAAATGGATGTCCCAGAGAGCCTAACAATGACGCAATCGATATTTGTCAGTATTGTAACAAACGAGGGCATCAGGCAGATAAATGTAGAAGCATGGGGTGTAGAATTTGCGGTCGTAAGGGACATTGGGCCGATATTTGCAATCGGAAAGAACAAAGTGATGGTGAACGAACGTCTGGTGAACGTTCAAATCAACAACCTGTTCAACAAAATTACGGACAAGCTCCAAATCAAGGAAATTTTAATTCCACAAATTATGATAATAATCGTCAAAATTATAATTATAATCAAGGATTTAATTCAAATCCGCGATATAATTACAATCAAAATCGAAATTTTAATCCCAATCAGAATTTTAACCAAAATCGAAATTTTAACCAAAATTATAATCGTAATCAAAATCGTAACTTCAATCCAAATTATAATCAAAATCGTAACTTCAATCCAAATTTTAATCAAAATCGTAATCACAATTCAAATAATAACCAGAATCGAAATTACAATTCAAATTTTAATCAAAATCGGAATTTTAACCCGGATTTTGACCGCGGAAATAACGGAATGTCAAATGATAAAGGAGCAATGTCTTATGCTCAAGCAGCTAATCAGCCCTCTCGGTCAGATAATGCTAACTTGATTTGCCATCACTGTGGGATAAAAGGTCATGTAATGTATGAATGCCCGCAACGTATAGAATACAATAGCAGACGAGATCCGATACAGGGAAACGCGAGTGGCCAGCCAGTGGAGGGTGCGCCGGCGGAGGCCAAGGTGAATTCGCACCCAGTGTTTTCAATACAGACTGGATCCCAGCAGTAGACGAACCATGTCGAATAATAGACGTATTTTTGGTTATACCTGAAAAGGGAATTGTTCCTCCTACTGTTCGGTTAGAGAGTAATGACCTTCAGGATCCTGTTATTATGTTGTTGGATACAGGAGCCGGTAAAAGTGTGTTAAAGGAAAAATGTTTGAACGAAAAAAATAAAATACATAGAGACGAAATTTTGAGACTTAGTGGGATTACAGATCAATTTGTCTATACGTCCGGATACGTAGTACTTGAAACTTTGGGACGAGAGGCGGTTTATCATATTGTAGCTAATAATTTTCCTACAAAGCAAGATGGAATTTTGTCTAATGAATATTTTCGAGAAAATTTGGCTAAAATAGACTATGAATACAGCATGCTCAAGGTACGTGATAAAGAAATAGAATTTTTTACCCGAGAAAGTATGATCTTTCCACCAAAAACGAAAAAACTTTTCTATGTGAGAATACATGATGATACGGTTCGTGAGGGATATTTGGCTCCTATTAACATTGGGAAAGGAATAATTGTCGAGCAGGGTCTGGTACAGAACGTTAATGGAAAATGCTTTATCAGTATCACTAATAATCGAGACGAACAAATCGAAATAAGAATTCCCACTATGAAGTTGGCAAGAAGTCCTGCCGAAATTAAGGAAGTAACGAGTGTAAAAGAAGAAAGTGTAATGGATGAGGAAATGTATGTCATTGGTCAGACTACGGGAAATTATAAAAAGAACATTGAAATCAATTCTGGAGGTGACAGAAGTAATCTGAGGTTGGAAAATAAAGATAAAAATGAAGAAATAAAATTGCTGGAAAATAATGGAGAAAATGAACAGATTAACAAAGAAAATTGGATAAAAATACCGTATGAAACGTTTCAATCAGCTTTGGAAAGAGTCAAAAGAGAAAATAAAATGGAAAGAGATTCAAATAACGGAAATTCAAGTTCAGTCAGAGAAATACCAGAAAATTCAGGAGTAAGTCAGAAATTTGCTATAGAAAAGGATAAAGAAAAAGAAGAAACTTCAGAAGTAGACTCAAAAGAAAAATCACAGGAATTACGCGAAATAATAACAGAAGATACAATAAAAAGTCAGACAATGGTTACACAAGAAAGTATAAACAAAGAAGAAAACTTGGATAAAGATAAAGAAATTGATAACGGAAATGTAATAGAGGTATCATATGATGAATTTGAGTCAAAGCTAAAAGAAATAGAAAATCGAAAAGGTAAAAAGAAGCAGCAAAATAATTTTAATAAAACAAACAAACAAGAAAATATTCGATTTTATGAGATTTGTGATCCTCTAATAGGAATTGGATTTTACGATTCAGGGAAATGTTTATGTATCAATGATAAACTCCAAGATGAGACTCGATTACCTAAAGTGTTGAAAATGTTAAGGTTAACTGGATTAAACGAAAATGAAAGAAATGCTGTACATGAAATTATTAAATATGGAACGGATCGATTCCACATACGAGGAGAGAAGTTAGAGGCTACCAACGTGATAACACATCGAATACCAACTATCGATGATTTTCCAGTAAATTCAAAGCAGTATCGGTTTCCCGAAGTTCACAAAGACGAAATTAAGAGACAAATCGCAGAATTCCTTGAGGCAGGATACATCAGACAATCGACGTCCCCATATAATACACCTGTGTGGGTGGTGCCTAAGAAATTAGATTCACAAGGAAATAAAAAGTGGAGAGTAGTTTTGGACTTTCGACAGTTGAATGATAAGACAATCGGGGATGCTTATCCCTTACCTAACATTGTTGACATACTAGATCAATTGGGAGGAGCCCAATATTTTTCAGTTTTCGATTTAGCCTCGGGATTTTATCAAATAAAAATGCATCCAGACGATTGTCATAAGACCGCGTTTACAACACCTTATGGACACTACGAGTATGTTCGAATGCCGATGGGATTAAAGAATGCACCTCCTACATTCCAGAGAGCGATGGATATAATTTTAATGGGCTTGCAGGGTCAGGAATTATTCGTTTATTTGGATGATATCGTAGTATATGCAAAAACGCTGAAGGAACATGATGAGAAATGTAAACGATTAATGGATAGGCTAAGGCAAGCCAATATGACTTTACAACCGGATAAATGCGAATTTTTAAAGAGAGAAGTTGGATATTTGGGACATGTAATTAGCCGCGACGGTTTAAAACTCGATCCAAAGAAAGTTGAATCGGTCAGGTATTTTCCTAGGCCAACTAACGTAAAGAAAATCCGTCAATTTTTGGGATTAACAGGATACTATCGTAGATTCATTGAGGGTTACGCTAAATTAGCAAAGCCATTGACTAACCTCTTAAAAGATAACACACCCTTTTTATGGAAAGATAGCCAGGAAGAGGCATTTGAGGAACTTAAAGAGAAACTTTGTACTGAACCAGTTTTGATATTCCCAGATTTTTCAAAACCTTTTGTTGTAACAACCGATGCTTCAGGCTATGCAATCGGGGGAATTTTGTCACAGGGACCTATAGGGAAAGATAGACCAATAGCGTACGCCTCACGTACACTTAACGAAGCTGAAACAAAATATGATACTTACGAAAAGGAAGCCTTGGCGATTGTCTACAGCGTTTTGCATTTTAGACCATATTTATACGGAAAAACATTTACTTTGGTAACTGATCATAAGCCTTTAGTATGGTTTAGAACTTGTAAGGATGGTAACACACGGGTTCTTAGATGGAGATTGAAATTGGCCGAGTATGAGTACGATGTAGTATATAAAACAGGAAAAACAAACGTAAATGCCGATGCTTTATCTCGAAATCCAATTGTCAGTAAAGAAAATGGGGTGGAGGAAGAAATATTTATAACGAAAGTTAGGAGACGAACGGAATTGACGGATGACGAGATGCTGGGATTCTTTGGAGATGATAACGACGAAGACGATGGAATAAGCGATGAAGAAATAAAAGAAGAAGAGGAGGATCCAGAGAAATTATGGAAACAAAGTTTGAAAATGATTCAGTTAAAGGAAAATAATAAAATAAATTCATCGTTGGAATCATCAGAAGAGGAAGTTCGGCATTTCCATTTCGATCATTCACCGATCGACACCAGTGCAGAAGAGGGTTCATTGGAAGAAGAGATACCATTAAGCAATTCGGTAAACAAAGGAAGGTTAGTACGTGGAGCAAAGAAGAAAGCACTCGAGAAAATCAAGGCCAATTTTCAAAAGACCAAACAAGGACAAGAAGAAATTCAAGACTCTGACAAAATAAACAAGAAAAAGAAGGTAAAGATTAAAAAGAAAATTCAAGTACCGCGAAACAGTAAACAAAGAGATACTACAGAAGATGAAGATGAGGAGTTCGAAGATAAACCCAAAAGAAAGCCTCGAAAGAAGAAAGCTCGGAAGAAATTGGAGTCAGACGAAGAGGAAATAACACAACCCCGAACGAAAAAGAAAATTAAACCAATACAGGACTCGGATGAAGAAGAATCCTCTGAGGATTCAGTAAAAAGTGACTCTGACAAAAACGAAAGTGACAATAAAGACGATGACAAGGACGAAAATAGTGATAATAGCCAACAATCTGACTTTGAACTTGAATATTCTATATCGCGAAATATTATTCCTTCAAGGGAAATTTTCTTTACTCGGAAGGATTCACTTACTTATTTTCTAAATTTAAAAGGTGAAGCATTTGACACAGGATCTCAGAAATTGGCCGAGAGAAATGAATTACCTTATTTTTCAAATCTTGAATTGGGAATAGTTAGTGCAATAAAACGAGGGAATAGATATCATATAGCTTTGCCCGTAAGTGACGACTCTGGAGAAGGAGCTTCCTTAATATTGAACCATATAAAAGAAGTTATACGCAGCTTGCGAAATTTTGCAGAACAAAAGAAAATACAAAGTGTGAGCATTTCCAAATCTGACGTTGTTGGAAATGTACCATGGGATAAAATTGCAAGTGAATTACGATTAGAGTTTCTTAACAGTCCGGTAAACGTAATAGTTTGTCATGGAATTATTCGATATCCGAGTAAAATGGAACGAGAGGGAATAATACACGAAATGCATGGATCAGCTGTTGGTGGACACAGAGGTGTCACGAAAACATTTAATAGAATCAGGCATAGATTTTATTGGGAGAGGATGAAAACCGACATCGAGCGATTCATACAACGTTGTTTACCCTGTCAATTAAAAAAATGCGTCAGAATAAAAACAAAACAGCCAATGGTTATTACCGATACACCGGGAATAGCTTTCGATAAAGTAGCCATGGATATAGTAGGGCCTTTGCCACGAACCAAACGCGGAAACGAATATATTCTTACAATACAAGATCAATTGACAAAATTCTGTCTTGCATTCCCTATTCCAAATGCAACAGCGATCACGATTGCAGACACGATGGTAAAATATTATATCAGTATTTTTGGAGCACCAAGAAGTATATTAACCGATCAGGGTCGAAATTTTCTCAGTAACCTCATAAGGCGAGTGGCTAAACGGTTTAAAATAAAAAGAATACGTACTACCGCTTTTCATCCACAGTCGAATGGTTCTTTGGAGCGATCACATCACGCACTTGGGGAATATTTAAAACAATACGTAGATAAAAAGTTCGAATGGGATGAATGGGTGGAATTAGCTATTTTCAATTACAATACCAGTGTTCATGAAGGAACCAAACATACACCGTACGAACTCGTTTTCGGAAAATTGGCGAGAACACCATCGAGTGAACCCTTACAGATGGAGGATAAATTATCAACGTATGAGGATTATTTGGTAAAATTAGTAACGCAATTGCACGAAATTCGGAAAGTCGCGAGAGAAAATTTAATAAGGGCAAAATTAAAATCTAAAGAACGGTACGATAAAAATCTTAATGTCAGACAATTTAAAGTAGGAGATTATGCGTTTTTGAAAAGCGGACCCAAACCAAAGAAATTAGAGAATCAACATTCTGGACCCTTTGAGATAATCGAAGTAAAGGGTAATCAAAATATAAAAATAAAAACCAATAAAAAACCGATGATTGTTCACGCTAATCGCCTGAGATATTCTCATATCAAACCTCAGAAATAACAAAATAAATTAATAAATAAATAAATTTCAATACATTACTTTATAATAAACAATTACAGAAAAGATGCAATCAAGAAATGCATCCATAGCCGGAGCTAGATCGAGACGCCGACAAATGACGGATGTAGCAACAACCAGACCGACAGAACGTGGAGTGAATAAATATCAATTAACACGGGGTGTATATTCGGAGCCTACTGGAACAAATAATCCAGCTAATAGTCGTCCAACTACTAGTAACGAAGAAGAAACCCAGGCGAGGGGAAAAGTAGGAATAGAGATAAAGAGAATTTGCGATGAATTTGTGAAAAACACTCGAAGAAGTGAACTGGAATGGCAAGCAAATGCGATTAGATTGGGAAGGAATCAGATAATAGAAATGCAAAATCTTGTAGTAGGGCACGAGGAAAGAATAAGCGAATACGATTTTCACGTGTATTGGGCTCAACTTCGAGATATAATGCGGGAGTATAATATAGAAATACTTCGCGAGAGTAATGAAGGACAGCATGAGCAAGGGGTGTGCTATATTGTGATGTATAAAGATACCGAACCCTATACGTGTATGGAAGTGGGAACACCGGAATTGATGATCGATCTGAAAGGTTTGGGCGACGTAATTAAAAATATCCGAAGATATTTAACCAGAAAGCTCCGTGAAACATTCGAAAATTTGGAACAATAAAAAAAAAAAAAAAAAAAAAAAAAAAAAACAATAATAATAATAATAAATAAAAATAAATAACGATAAAACGTAAAATGTGAAGTTTCCGTTTACAGAGAATAAAAATGTCAAGCCAGGAGAAAGCGACTGTTCAATTGGAGCGCATGTATGGAAAGGGAGCTGTATATCTGAACGTTCCCTACACCCGGAATATGTCGAGCAATACGCATAGAGTCCAGGGAATTTTGGGCAGATGGAAGGATATTGGAGTCGGGCACAGCGAGGAGGAAGCGAGAGAAGCCGCTGCAGAGGCTTTAATAGAAAGAATAAGTGAAAGTAGAACACCAAGACGCGATAGACAATTCGACCTTAAGAAAGAAAATGATCAGTTGATTAAACGCCTCAGGAAACTAGAGTTAACTACAAAGGAATTGGGAGTAACAGCCATTGAGAAAATGATGAATACAATCCGCGGAAACGAAGATACAATAAGTCCATTTGGTATAATAGATTTGCAATTTGAAGCCATCGAGATTTTTGCGACTTTCGGAATATCATTGACAATTCGACAATTTGAAAGGGAGAAAGAGACGGGAGTAGCAATGACAGTAGATTCAGAAAACGAAAGACCTAAAACAATATTGGAGTTTCATGAAGACCCGAATCTTGCGGAACTAGCAGCCTTGCTGAGCGTTCTGTATTCGGTGCAGGGTAGTCTGGGAATTCAGATAAGAGAGATGCTGCAGGCAGAGGAGATCATTAAGAAACATGAGCAGGAAGAAAAGGAAAAGGAAAAGGAAAAGGAAAAGGAAACTTCGAAGTGGCAATGGGGCCGAAAACAAAACAAAAATTAATAAAAAAAAAAAAAAAAGAGAAATATAATTGCACTTTATAATCTTATTAGCACATCGGGAAATTAGAATTAGAAGAGATAAATACGTATTTTTGGGAAAAGTGCAAATTGTAGTTTGAAATGCATTATTGGGGTAGAGTTAGAGTATAAATAAAGATAAATTGAAAAGCAATATTCACATGTATCCACTTATATATATATACTAGTGGGTTATTGTGGCTCGCGCGCTTCGCGCGCTCGCACCCATTTCTGGACGTAAACCCTTGTTATTCCAAATACTTCAAAAGACGGGTTCAATACTTGGATGGGTGACCGCGTCCAAGTACTATCCCCCCCCCCCCCCTCGATTCTTGACACGGCGGCGACAGCGGCGAAATCCTTTTATATTATAGAGAGATACATATATAAAAAAAAGACTCACGCCCTTATTATTCTAAGTCTTTTACCCCCCTCATTATTCCAATCCCCTTATGCTAAATGGACTTAAGCCCTTATAATTCCAAGTCCCTTTAAGCTAAATGGACTTGGGCCCTTATCATTCCAAGGCCTTTTAAGGATGGACTTAGGCCCTTATAATTCCAAGGCCCTTTAAGGATGGACTTAGGCCCTTATCATTCCAAGGCCCTTTAAGGATGGACTTAAGCCCTTATCATTCCAAGGCCCTTTAAGGATGGACTTAAGCCCTTATTATTCCAAGGCCCTTTAAGGATGGACTTAAGCCCTTATTATTCTACCCCCCCCCCCCCCCCTCGATTCTTGACACGGCGGCGGCGGCGACAGCGGCGAAATCTTTTTATATTATAGAGAGATATCTCTCTATAATATATCTAGCGGCGAAATCCTTTTATATTATAGAGAGATACATATATAAAAAAAAGACTCACGCCCTTATTATTCTAAGTCTTTTACCCCCCTCATTATTCCAATCCCCTTATGCTAAATGGACTTAAGCCCTTATAATTCCAAGTCCCTTTAAGCTAAATGGACTTGGGCCCTTATCATTCCAAGGCCCTTTAAGGATGGACTTAAGCCCTTATCATTCCAAGGCCCTTTAAGGATGGACTTAAGCCCTTATTATTCCAAGGCCCTTTAAGGATGGACTTAAGCCCTTATTATTCTACCCCCCCCCCCCCCCCCCCCCCCCCCCCCTCGATTCTTGACACGGCGGCGACGGCGGCGGCGGCGGCGGCGGCGGCGGCGGCGGCGGCGACAGCGGCGAAATCTTTTTATATTATAGAGAGATATATCCATATATCCACATTTATAATCATTAGTAATAGTCGAGGTGGCACAAATTAATAATTATGTTTCAGTGCATCAAGAACACCTCCCCTATGTAATCAACATTATGGTTTGTTATCAATAAAATAATCATTCATACAAATAATAGAATTTTGATTTATTAAACAGATGAGTCGTAAGGCGTGGCCATTAGCGGTGATATGGGTACTTCTTCTACCCACACCTTCCGCAGGGATGATCGGATATGAGTGTGGGTCGCCATCTTCAAACATTACGACTTTATCCTTACTGGACGTGGAAGAGTGTGACGTGTCATCATCATCATTGAACATTTCCTCAGTCCAAATTCAGTTGATTCAGATCAATGAATACGGAACTGTGCACGTTCGTCAGTGCAAAATCGAAATAGATCGAGACGTTCGGAAATGTGGTATGTTCTCACATACAAGTGACGTGGTGAATGGGAAGGCTTCATATATTTTCGAAGTCTCTCGAGATGCCTGCATGAGAATGCACGAAGTCGGATCCTTTCGATTGGATAATGTAGTCATCATGGGAATTGCTGGAAATCAGACTTTGAGTCATCCAGTCACTATGGCAGGACATTTGGAAGTAGATGGAGGATGCAGGGGTTCATTCTACTCGGATCCTTTCGGAAGCTGGAATGATGTGGTGGTTCTGTCCACAATAAAAATTACTTTGAGAGATTATTATGCATCAATTGCATTAAAGTCAAACAAAGTATATTTAAAGTCGGGAGTTAGATGTGAATTGAATAAGGGACAATGCATGGACATGGAAGGAGGACATACGTTCTGGAATTCAGTTCCAATAGATGAGTGTGGCGACAGTGGATATGGAGTGTTGTACATGGGAATGGCCGAAAAGGTTGTAGATAGAGATGCCGAGACTGTATATACCGTGACTACCTCTGACATTATTTTCGCTCTCGTTGCTCGATCATCTATTAATGTGTGTGGACAGGCTCTAATTCGAACGGAGCACCCTAGACTACTCATCCACGAGATAAAGAATGGACAAATGTTTTTGCAAACGAAAAAGATTGATGCCGTTAATATGGACATATACGCGTATGTAAATTCTAAATTCGTGTACGTCGAGAGACATGTACAAACTCAGATTCAACAGGTTTACATTGATCTCCTGACACAAAAGTGCGAATTAGAACGGGAAATATTGAAGAATCGTTTAACTATAGCTGCACAAGCACCGGACGAATTTGCTTATCATTTAATGAAAGGACCTGGGTATATGGCTGTAATATCAGGGGAAGTAGTGCACATTGTAAAATGTGTTCCAACAGAAGTGAAGGTTAGACATCTGGAAGAATGTTACACGCATCTGCCAGTGAGTAGAGGGAATGACAGTTATTTCTTAGCTCCAAGAACGCATATATTGATGGAAACAGGTCTACAAATTACATGTAATAGAATGGTCCCGCCGATGTACTTTATCGACGAGGAATGGTATGGAATGATGCCTGGGCCAACGCTTATTTATCCTCCAGAAACAATGAAGCCAAACACTAAGCCAACGTGGCAGTATAGCAAAATTAAATCACTAGCGACCAGTGGAATATATACAACAGCAGAATTAGAGCAATTAAGAGAATACATAATGTTTCCGGCAGAAAAGCCTGCAATAATGAATGCAGTAGCAAGGGGAATGATGGGAAAATCCACTGTTAAACAGGGAGGATCCTTCGTGAAGTTGATTGAAGGACCTGAATTAGAGAAAATTATGCAAACCATTTGGAATAAGATGTGGGACAGTGTAATTGCGTTTGGCCATATCAGTGCTGGACTTATAGGAATAATAATGATAATTCGAGCCATTAAATTAATAATAGATACGATTATACATGGATACGCTTTACATACAGTTTACGGCTGGTCGTTGTTTCTGATAGGAGCAATTTGGGACTCGGTAACAGGATTATTGTTGCATCTAAAAAAGGGTTCAACAAAATCCTCAGAAAAATCAGGGAATAAAAAGACAAAGGACATAGACATTGAATTAGGGCAAGTAGAGATACAGGAACAGACAGAAATGGAAAAGAAAGGAAGGATAGAGGAAAAAGTAAAGCAGGAGCAAAAAGAGACAAGTGAGAGTGCAGCTCAGACAGTTGGAGGAATTACAACTGAGCTTTATCCCAAACTTTCATAATTAGTAAATAAATTGAATAAATTATCAAGAAATTAAGAGATTAAATAAATAACTAAATAAAAAAAAAAAAAAAAAAAAAGGGGGAGATTTTAAGTTGTAGGAAAATCAAGTAATAATGATAATACTAAATTATTTATATTTTATTCTTTTCAAGAGATTATGCAGTCAACCAAAAACAAGGGGTACAAATTGGAACTCACAATGAACGAACAATGGCCCAATGAGTTAATAGAAAATTCAGGAGAAGATCGGGAGTATTGGGAAAAAGGAGGACTGTGGATACCACCGGAATGGAAAGAGTTAAGAGAAGAGATGCTCGCGTTTTGGTTAATGGCTATCTATATCAGTAAAGGGTATGTAAAATTAGGAGGACATAAATATCAACGGTGGGGTCAAATAGTTTTACCACAGGGACAGGATCCAGATTTAATATTATATAAACTAGAGAAGGGAATAGAAAAATTTCCGAACGAAGGTAGTATACCTGTTGATCAATTAAAGTGGGAATAATGTGCCAGAGAATTAAAAAAAAAAAAAAAAAAAAAAAAAAAAAAAATATAAATAAATAAATAAATAAATAAATAAATAAATAAATAAATAAATAAATAAATAAATAAGAATATATATTAAAGATAATAAATAAATAAATAATCAAAATTAAATAATCAAATAGAAGAGGAATTAGGAAAAAGAAAAATTACCGGAAAGAATAGTAAGATAGCCGTATGGAGACGTAGTTGGATGAGAGCGTGAAAGAAAGACAGAGAGGAATATAAGAAGAGAGAAGGATAGAGTACGGCGAACAGCCGCACAAAAGGAAGGAGCCGAGAGCGGCTGGTGACGTAGCAGAGTAGCCTGGTTCAAGCAGGCATCGGAGAAAAAAAAGGGGAAAAGAAAGAGAACCTAATTATCGACCGCGATCGAGCGTGAAATTATCGACGCACGAGAATCGACCATGATCCTATGGTCGAGCATGAAGTTACCGACGCATGAGAAGAGAAAAAGGAAAAGAGAGAGAAAGATAGAGAGAGAAAGATAGGATACGCGTGGCGGTCGACAGGGCGAGGCCAGCGCAAGCCGAGTCGCCCTGCAGGGAGCAAGTCCCCGGGGCTATATATATATGTGTGTATATAAAATTAAAACTAAGTGGCTCCAACCACTGTTTCCTTAAAACTATTGAATCTAAAATAAAGGGATCAAAAGGATTCGGAGGGAAAAGAAATAAAAAGAAAACAGAATTTTTTTTAGGTCCGGTTTATCGGATAGATCCGGAATCTATCATAAGGATAATACATAAATTTAATTTTAATCCCGAAGGATCGGTGTCCTCCTCCCGCCGCACTGGCAGTCTTCGAGGAACTCCCAGCAGTCCTCGCAGCTGGGAGGAGGCGTCCACTCATGTGGCCTCATGATCCTCGCAAAACGAGGATCCTCGCTGGGCAGCCGCTCGATCGTATAGTCCCATGTAATCCATGGCCCCCGGACAAAGAAAATGGCCCTCGGGCGATTGTTCATCAACTGATGACACATGATTTATCCTGAAATTAGAAAAAAAAGAGAGAGAGAAAGGGGGATTAATATTATAAATATATATATATACAAAAGGGGAAAAATAAGGATACTTACAGTTTTTTATCAAGACCGAGGAAAATTTTTTTTAGAGATGGTTCGTTGCTGCGAGTTGTCAGGCGAATGAAGAGACCGCTCGAGCGGTTGGTGACCGAGGGTCTCGGTGCGGCCAGAGCAGATGTTTAGGTTTGGGGATAAGGAGGGGTTCAAATGACAAGACTGTGAGAGAGTGCCCTTTCATTGGGAACACACACACACAGTGAAAGAGATAGAGGAACAAAGGAAAGAATGTGTATGGCGAATTGACCCAAAGTAATTTTTGAGCACTGTCTCTACCGAGACCGAGCGTTGTTCTTCGAAGCAACTCTCGTCTTGGGGGGGAGGTGTTACGTCCTGTGAATTTTCGACCAAATTCACTGACGCAACTAAAAATTCAGTAAAAACTCTAATAAATAATAGTCACAGGAGAATCTTAGAGAATTCATAACAAACCAAATATTTATCGAGAATTAATTATGTTGCCAATAATTAACTATGCGTCAGCCAACACTGAATGATTCGATTCAGTGATTGGCATAGCAACAAGTCACGTAACGGAAAATATCGAAAGGGAATATTCGGGTTGCTGGAGAGGTGTCATCGGTAGCGAGCATACCTCAGGCTACCCGAAGAACCCATTGTCTCAATTAGAACGGAAACGGCAATCCGAATCTTTAGCTATACGCGTCGGGAGTCGGAGCCTTATCTCTCCAACACATAGAGCGGAGGGATATACATACGCACACAGCGGTGCGGCCAGAGAATCCGTGTGACTGTCTCGAAGGGACTGATTAAAAGAATCGCCGTCGGCGCTTACGAGTGCAGCACCTCTCGGGGCATAATTATTCAAATTAGTATTCAAAACATCTTTAATTATTGGAAATAGAAACAACGTTAAAATAAAATAAACATGGGAAATTGGTCGGAAATTAATAAATGAAGTAATTATCAAATAGAATCACGAATGAGAAATAAATTGGGTCAAATCGTTAACATAAAATTGTTATAAAAATTAAGGAATATATTATATCTATTATTGTAATAATCAGGGAAATTAATTAATATTTTAAAATCATGTTTTTATCATCCGTAGAATAGTAAAATAAAATAGTTAATAGCAGGGAATTAGTTATTAGCATCTGGGGAAAATATTTAGAGACATCATTGTTAATTTAAGTGAAGTTAAATAATTATCCGTTAAAAATCAGGAATTTATAGATAATATTTGTAACAATTTCGTAAATCAGGATTATAACTTTTGATAGGAAAATCGTAGAAACTTCGTTCAAATTTGTAAATTCTTATTATTTAAATTGAAATTCGTCAGAGTAATTTGTTTATTCGGGAATCGACGGTAAAAACCAGAATTTTGTCATTATTAAAATAAGCTGCAGAAGACGCCAAAACCGATCGATATTGACCATAGAAGGGGGCAGCTGATGCAACGGATAACTTGGTGGCGCGGGTGCCCCCCGATCAAAACAATAAAAGAGGCACCTCCGAGGGCGGACGGTATCACAGCTACAAACCACTTCGCGAAACGACAGTCTATCACTTTGCGGATCGTCACCACTTTATCACCTTCGTTGAAAAACAACTATTGTCTAAAAGTCATTGACTTCTCGCGAAATATTGTATCAACACAGTTAAAATTTAATACAGTTTCGGAGTCTGAATTTTCCAAACAACAATCAAATAAATATTCCAAATTATTATCAACTAAATAAATCGGAGTTCAACGATAAATTATTTCATCACCTTCATTATACAACATCATCAACATTCATCTATCGTTCTCAACATCCATCGTTGATTCCACGAATTTTATCTGAAGGAAGGAACGAAGGAGGAATTTCAAGTTCGGAATCAACATCTTTCATCCATTTTAATCGTCTCGACTCATATTCGCCTGTCATTCATTGACAATCACCGTAAGTCATCAAATCATCTAAATTCAAATTATTCCGCCTTTTATCTTCAAAACATTGTTTTATTTTGATTCTTCGCTTTTATGATTGTTTATTCCTTCGAGCAATAATTAATTATTTTAAAATCATTCAAAACCAAATTAATAATCGATCAGAGTTTTGCCAAATTAAAATGTCGATAATTGAGAATTTAAAAGCTGAGGTTTTCGATCTCTCTTAAAGAGGACCAGGGTATAGAGTAATGAACTCGACGTTTGGTGATAACGCTAGCCTTCACCCAGTGGCGGCCATCATTGCCGGACTGTGAGGGATCTTATTACATAGCCTTGCTACGGTATGTCAGGGCCACGCGGAGTGCTGTATCGGTTCAACGTAGTAAATACCGTAGTACGCATCGAGTAGAATTCAATACGAGCCATAGTAAACACCATACGGTATTCTTCGAGCTATATATTTTCAGCATGCATTCTCAGCCCATCCCTGAATAAATTTCCGAAAGGTTAGATTCAAAAGGGCACAGTTCTGATAAAGCGTCACATGCGATAAACGTGTAATAGGGAGAGAAATCTCCTTGACCGTAGATGCAGGAAAAAGCTGATCAGGACGTAACAATAGCATCCCTGTACCAGGCGTACTTGGACAGTTGGATACTGGAACCACCTTACTTTCTTCATCACTTAAAAAGAAATGTAAGAAACACAAACCTCTGTATCCAGATGAGTGAACATGGATTAGAATGGGAAGAGGGAGATACCCCATACTCCTGGATGTACCAGAGATTACATAAAATCATTCAAACGGCTGAACGGATCTACACTTACGGAAATCTTCAGATGGAATTTTTACGAGATATCGCGGATTGTGAACTTGTGGATATGAGGGAATTCATACCGACGCTCAGCGAAATACCAAAATCCGAGTTACACTGTATACAACACGGAGTTATATTAAATACAAAATATCGCTGTGCCCTCAATGACGCTATCAAGATAAGGAATCACATCCATCATCTGAGGTCCACCACTTACCCGCAAAATACTGAAGAAGATTCTCCAATATACAGTGAAATAATCGTTCGTCAGAAACCTAACGGCACTAAAGAGCATTCAGACGAAGAGGATAAAGCCACCACGGAAGAGAAAGAAGAGGATGAGATTCTACCTGTGCCGAATAATTCACCGATGGTCGCAAGGAAAAAGAGATCAAAAACTGTGGCATTTCTAGTCACTATGCTTACCCTCGGGTTGATAAACCAAAAAGAATAAAAATACGCAATAAAAAAATATATATTATAAAATATATATATAAAAAAAAATATATATATAATAGTAATAAAAAAATAATAATAATAATTTATATTATAATAAATACAATTTAATAAAAATTGACAAAAATAAAATAATATACTCGAGTAATATGAAATACATTTAAGTAAATATATCCTCTCTTTATAGATTGATATAAATGGATCCGAAAAAGTTATTGCTATTAGCAGCATTCATCCGCTTCATTCGACAAGGAGAAGCCCTTATCGGGTATGATTGTGGCGCGGACAAATTAAACATAACAACGCTTTCGCTATTGGACGTCGGAGAATGCGACATACCAAGGACGGAACCAAAGATTCATGAGGCTTATATTCAACTTCTACAAGAGAACGATTTTTCAATGACTCGAGTGATACAATGTAAAATTATGATCGACCGCACTATATATCACTGCGGAATGCACTCGCACAGCTCCATAGTATCTCAAGGGATACGAGAATACATGGTGGATTTAAGTTCTGACCAATGTGACCGAATACACATTATGGGAACTTATACCGTCACGCCGTTCGTCACACTAGTCGGACTCAAGGGAAACGCTACATCCTCACACAGCGTTACTCTCGCCGGAGCATTAGACAACGAAGGTACATGCAAGGGTGTACAGTATGCAGATCCTTACGGTACATGGGACGATGTAGTCGTTCAAGCAAAAGTGCACGTCACGTTAACCGATTACTACACGATCATCAAACCTAATGCAAATCGAATCACACTCCGATCAGGAATTTCATGTGTATTGATGGATTTCAAGTGTATGGATATTGAAGGCGGATACACATTTTGGGACGTATATCCTCCCGATCGTTGCCACTTCGATCGCTACAACGTACTCTATCAAGGAACAGCATCCCGAATCACTAACGAAAAGGAAGAAGAATCACAAACAGTGTATACTGTCGAAACGAAGTCTGCAACATTCGCTTTATCCGTAAGAGGAGAGTATTCTCTGTGCGGATTTAAATTTATAATAACGGAGCATCCGAAATTATTTATAATTGATAATAAGGATCATAACCTCCTTTCTTTTAAAAAGGTCGATACGGAAGGTTTCGATTTGTTTACATATGTAAACACAAAGTTTATCTACGTAGAAAAACACATACGAAACGAATTAAATCGTATGTATTATGATGTCTTAGTACGAAACTGCAAAATAGAACGAGAAGTATTGCGAAGTGCTTTGAACTTGGCCACACAAGCACCTGATGAATTCGCTTATCAGTTGATGAAGGGACCGGGCCATATGGCATTAATCGCGGGAGAAGTTGTGCATATAATAAAATGCGTGCCCGTCGAGGTAATTATACGAAGAACGGACGAATGTTATCATCAATTACCAGTGACTTACCAAAACCGAAGCGTCTTTTTGTCACCACGTACGCGGATAATATTCGAAGCTGGAACGCAATTAACTTGTAATCCGGTGATACCAACAATGTATAATTTAGACTCCACATGGTATAAATTTATACCCACGGCATCGGAGGCAATGGCACCTTCAGAAATTAAGCCATTTACAAAACCCACTTGGAAATACGTGAATCCAAGCCATCTCGCGACGAGCGGAATTTATTCACAAGAGGATCTCAATAAATTAAGAGATCATATTATGTTCCCAGCGGAAAGACCAGCAATATTAAATACAATAGCTCGATCGCTGGCCGGACAACCAACTCTCCGACAAGGAATATCCCTTACCAATCTACTTGACGAGGAAGCATTCGAACAAATTATTCGAAATACCTGGAATCGCATATGGGGTTCGTTTTTAACATTTGGAAATGCGAGCGCTGGAATTCTGGGAGTAATACTCCTTCTTCGACTCATCAAGCTACTCGCTGATACTATCATACATGGTTACGCGTTACATACCATGTATGGATGGTCCATACAATTGATAGGAGCAGTATGGAGTTCAGTAACGCATTTATTACTGCATTTGGGGACGCGTAAAGAAGAAGAACTATCCAAGACAGAAGAGGGACAACCACCGTATTATCATGAAGAACAGCCTAAACCCGATGAGGTCAGCGCACCTCTCTATCCTCGTCACCAACTCGGCACTGTTATGGCAGCGAGGGCGACAGGCGACGGTTCAACCGTAGCCTTTACCTTTGCTAAACCATAAAAATATTAAAAAGGGGCATGCATTACGGAAGGTTCGAGTTGAAAAACGTATAAATACGGAAGGAACAAGACTTCTGAAAGTACTCAGCTCAGTGCAATCATAGAAACAGCACGGCCCTAGTATTCATCTCTCGGGAAATTTCAACAATTATAAAAAAATTATACATATATAAAAAAATATATTCACATAAATATAAACTTTAAAATTTAGTAGGATATTCTCCAAAAAGTACGTTTCCAATCAGTGAATCGCCATTATATAAAATATTTAAATCAGTGAAAATTCGACAACAATTAACAACAATGGCAACTACACCATTTTACGCGCGTTGGTTGAAACGTAACCTTCCAATGATTCGACTATTTTTTAACGAACTAAAGACTCTGGGCATTATTAATGGCCCAGCCCATATGGACGCCTTACCCGCGCGCGCAAGGGGAGATCGTGTGTATTCCAGACTGCTAACGCACAACACTCTCGCCCAGCAGATACGCGATCAAGCCGACAGCTTCTTGAACGAAGCAGAGGATAAGGAATTCCAGGCTCATCAGAATCTACTGGATTCCGAAAAAAATACAAGTCCCACCGACCGCAGCGAAGAACCAAGGAACCTCCGCCCTCGGCGCAGGGACACTCATAAAATGACAAGGGACGAAATCGCTGAGGCCCATATTTATGAGGAGGAAGCCTCAAAAGCTTGGCTATGTCAGCTCAGTCAGGACGAAATGAATCTGGCCACCCGGCTCAAAATTTCGCAGCTACTGGAAGCTAGAAGCCCAAGCGCCAAGGACGATCAACCCTCTACGTCGGGAATTAAAATAACCTCGACAATAACCATAAAAAAGGGGACATTGAAACGACCAGCTCCCGCACCAGAGGAAGCAGCCGCCGCACAAGAGGGACCAGCCGTGAAGCGACTATGTTTGACGCCGCTCGAAGGAAATACCGCGGTCAACTATTCCAATCTGGACAAAATCCTGGACAGCGTCGACACCAACCAACTTCCGGAACTAAAATCTCTGGACGACTTGGACAAATACCTTGCAGATTTGTCTGCAACCAAATTGCCGGAGTTGGCAATATTACCAATCATAAACGAGTCACCGCCTAGGAATAACCACGACAGCAGCGATCACGCATACGAAGGCCTGGACGAAGTGATGCAGGATCTCCAGGAAATCGAGCAGTCACCATCGACACCACCGGAAAGAGAACCCTGTCTCGCCGAGTTTTTCGAGGGCGATAAAACTCTGGACCTGCTACCCGGTTGGACGGTCACGTTCCCAAACGGGCTCACGGTCAGTTTGTCGGGAAGCAGCGGAGCGCCATCACCGACATCATCCGAGGAGGAACTCACTCGGATCATCAACACCGCGAACCTCTCGGGAAATAGCGAAGCCACCACCCAGACAGCATCAGACGACACTTTCGCGTGAAATAAGTGAAGTGTGTGTGCGACTCATACGTGCAAATGCACATGGACAGTTACTAGAGACAATACGATATTTTATTTCTTTTTCTTATATTGCCATATATTTCACCGAGTATTTTCTTCCTTATAATACTCGTTCTTAAGGGGGGAGGTGTTACATCTCATGTAACCCCCTATATTAATAAACAATTGAAATAATAATAAATAATCCTATATGATATAAATTCGTGCAAAGCGCTGCGGGGAGAAATGACGCCTCGTACGCACCATTAGTCGAAACGCGGTAGCTCTCAACGCACCCCCTTTTATTACCGTAGAGTCATTAAATATGCCGCAGAGCACTTAAAGCCTTGTGGGCACAAGGGTCACTGTGGGCACAGAGACCTAGTTTCCGTAACTGTCTCTGGACCACGGATAATATATAAATCGAGGGAAACAAGCCTCTTCAGCTCAGTTATCATCGAACTAGAGTAGCCGAAAGGGCTCTAGTCTCTACGTTTCTAACGGACACTCTCTGCCAGTCAAAGTTCGTAGCTTGTACGGCTGTAACGGAGAGTGATCCTCTCTTAATCATAAAGTCTCATTTGCATTATTTGATCTGAAGTATACATAGTGAATAAGTGTATTGCCGAGAAGTTATTGAAGGAGAATTGTGCAACCCGAACGCAATAATTGTACCAACCGAAGTTACCGCCGATAATAAAACGATATTAAACCATCTACGTGAGTACAAATAAACCTTTCCTCAAACAAACACTACTACGTATACCTGTCCTTTGGCATCGCCTAAACTCGCGGTAATCATCTCCATCGTAAACCTATTAGTGAAAAAGGCGAGATCTCCGTCCCTGGTGTAAAGCGCTGCCCGGCGTTGACCCGAAAAGAGAGATCGACTGTGTTACTGACTCCCTTACACTCTAACGAGTTGGGTAGGACGTAACAGAAGTCTACACCCCGACGGAACAACAACCGGATGCAGTATCCGAAACAGCCTCCAAAAATATGGTTTATTCGGAGACGTCAATATTTCGCTCGTGAAAGGCGGAGGCAGTTGCGGGCATCGGTGAGTTACACTTAGCTCAATAATTAAAACACGCAGTAATAAAAACCGATTCTTTAAACATAATGTATACACTCGTTTATTACAGCAGCAGCAGCAGCAGCTGCAGCCCTGTGAATACATCCGTGAAGACCATCCACAGCGCAGCAAAAAGGCCGGAGCTGAGAAGCGAAAAAGGCGTGAAGAAACAGCGGAGTTGAAGAAGAAGAAGAAAGAAGAAGAGTCGAAAGCGACGGGAGGATATAATATTGTTAAAAATGATGATGATGATGATGATGAAATGCTCAAGCTGGTGAAGGTTTTCGAGAGTTTAAAACTTGAATAAAAACATAGATACGCTTAATTCTGTGTTTAGATATTTTTTATTAATAGAAAACCTTACAATCCTTATAATATAATAATATTTACTAAGCTTATAGAATCATTTAAGCACGCAGGCTTACCCCGAAAAGTCTACCATGACCTGTCGGGATGCGTCGATCTCGACGACATTATCAAATTCCGAGTATACAACACAATTTACAGTACTCTGCAAAACCTCGCTGAAACGTATTTCTACACGCACACTACCGTGTCTCGCAAGATTCCAGTGGCCGGCTCTTCCTGCAGAAAGATCGGGTGTTAAATCGAAGCAGTATAGACAGTTACCATATGGATACGCTTCTTTTGTTACACCACAACTATCGTCATCCCAAAGTATTCCAGTACCAGATACCAGAGTATGGTATGAATCGGTGTAAAGACGTTCAATATAATTAGGTTGCAAAGGTTTACTAGGCACCTGTACACCGTCGACGTAAAGAGATATGAAATTCAATGAATAGTGGTGAAAATCAAACGGATTCATAGTTCTATCTCCATTGAAGGCTCGATTATCGACAAAGCCCAGTACTATCCATCTCGGAAGCTGACCAAGTATAACATTATCGAGTGTTTCACCATGCACACCTGCATGAATAGTAAATGGTTTCACTTCGACTCGTGTAAACGGATATTTTGCCGTTCCTCTACTCAAAGCCTTAGCATGTGCTAATAAAATACCAGGGTTAATTTTAACTCGGTGAACAATGAGGCTCGCATCGGCAATATGTACCGTATAATCCTTCCCAGACGCATCCATAAGACAAAAAGCATCTCTCGAACGTATAAGACGAATACGTAGTTCAACACCGTTGAGTAAAAACTTTTGCTGATTGAATATATCAGAATGTAGATATCCGATAAGATCTACCATTTTACCATTCGCCATCATTGCCCGTCGTGTAGCTAGACCTTTATTCGCTTGCACGGGGGCTGCTCTACCCTCACCCACGGGGGCGGTTGAAACAGGCTGGGAGTCGAAGTGTAACGGTGTATCATCTTCCCACATACTGGCACCAAGCTGACCAGCTTTTGTTGAGGCCTTATAAGTCAGTAGCGATTCAATGTATGCTCGGTATGCATAGGAATTATTCGAGGGTGATACAAGCTTCTGGTTGAATGATACATCTAGTTGATTGAATAATGAATGCAGATGATTGTTAACAGGTGCTACTCTATCGTGAGCGTCAACTACGCCGTTCCGAGGTTGTAGCTTAACACGTAAGCTTAACATAGTATGCGCTAGGTCAATGTATTCGTCACCATGGCCAGGGACAACAAACTCAATAGGTGCCTCATCGGTCAGTGACGAAACGGGTTTATAATGAATTCCTTGAGAACCTTCTATACTTGTCTGCGTTGGTGAAAACGTGAATAAATCCAGCTCTGATTTCAAGCACTCACAAGATTGGGCGTGTAAGAAAGACATTTTGTTTAGTTAATTATCCAAATATATCTGCAACAGTGCGTTTTTTACGCTTAACAATTTTAATCTTCTTCATTTTTTTATTCGCCTTTTTCTTAGACTTTGTTGGTTTACGGCCCTTTTTCTTGATACGTTTATCGGTTGAAACTTTTTTCTTTTTCTTTTTCTTCGTAGTTTTTCTAGGCTTACGAACTTTCGTATATTTTAGAGCTCTAAGCGTAGGCGTACTGATGTGAGGACTAGCGTGACCGAACAACGAATGATGCTGCGGTGAGCGGTCCTGTATTTTATATCCTGAACCCTGCATGAGATTCTCAAATGTTTCGTCGGCCTTGCGCTTCAAATTTCTCCCACTTTCGGTCATACGGGCTCTGAATGAATCTTTGAAGGGAGTGTTGTGCGCAACATCACCCAATATATTCATATCAGCATTGTGACTGCTTGGCTATCGGCGACCACCTGAGGCCGAGCCTAACACGATATTATTGGCATAGAGTGAGATAGCGCGAGATGTAAGTGGCGCCACCTTCCACGATCGAGCAGCGGCTCGATCTATATCGAACCGAGCGCAAGCGCAGACGAGAGATCGGAAGCACCGCGGCGCTGCCGAGCGGGCTTGCGGCGAAAGCACGCTCAAGGTCGAGGAAAGGCGAAAGCGAGGGAAAATCGGCCTCGCTGATTGGACGAAAGTGACGACACTGAATTTGCACACGGCACCGACCGAGCAGATTGAGAGCACACCATTAGCTCAGCGGGTAACACCGGATGATCGTCACAGCAATACCGACACGGTATTGGAGGGCAAGGGGAGCTCCCCGCGGAGAACCAATCATAAGATTAATAATCGGCCGATCGCACGCAGACGCGAGTCCGCCAGAAATCTGCCAAACCGACGGAGTGGGAGTCCAAAATCGGGGTATAAAAGACGGCAATTTCGGCAGTCGAGCAGTTCAGTTCTTCGATCATCAGTTCAACGATCTACCTTACCAGCGGACAACTCTCCAGGACTAAAAGTGAAAAGTAAAAGTGCAAAGTGAGTAAAAGTGAAATAAAGTGAAACAGTGCCAAAAAGAACTTATCAAATTTGTGCCGATTCGGACTTATAAATTTAGTGCCGATTCGGACTTATAAAATTCTTGCCGTTTCGGACTTATAAATTGTGTGCCGATTCGGACTTATAAATTTCGTGCCGTTTCGGACTTATGAAATTCGTGCCGTTTCGGACTTATAAATTTTGTGCCGATTTGGACTTGTAATAATTGTGCCGTTTCGAACTTATAAAATCTGTACCAATCTTGGACTTATAAAAATTGTGCGAAGCGGGAAGTGTAGAAACTGTGTCGATTCGGACTTGTAAAATCCGTGCCGTTTCGAACTTATAGACTTGCGGAAATTGGACTTATAACGTTTCACACCGAGTGGACTTAGAATAAACGTGCCAATTCGGACTTAGAACAATTATGCCGAACTCGGAGTTATGACATAACGAGTGAACGAAACCGCATGATATTCACAAGTGACCGGAGCGGCTAAAAGTGACATTCAGAGGGACTGGTAAAGTGACCAAAGTGACCGTCAGAAAAGCTTCGAGTATCACGGGATAATCAGATAACTCCAAGGACAGCAAAAGGCATACTCAGGGAAAGGTTCACATCTCCTGAAGATGATTCTACCATCAGATTAAGGTAAAAACGTCCATTGCGGAAATAAACACCAATTGCAATTCGCGAGGTGAACGGGGTGTCAACGTCGATCGCCGTGCCGTGACGGCACAACGAGACAGCAGAGCGCGACGACTGGCTGGATTCAGCGACGATCGAGAAGCTGCCCGCGCATGCGTCGTGCGGCTCATACGCGAATAAATTCTGTCACTTAATATTCTGACTTCAAGCAAGTAAATTATTCGAGATAAAAAGGAATAAAATCCGAGTATTAGAATAATCGATTTCCACACATGTTGTTATCGACGGAAATAAATTGCTCGAACGATAATAAAGAAACGAGACAATTCAAGAAAGAGAAAAACTTGTAATTATAGGAGAGCTTGTCAATTGATAAATAAAAATTATTATCGTTTCACTAAAAAAAACATCTCTGACACACCAACCCAGAATTCCTAGACGCTCGAGTCCACGAATCCCTCCGTTTGAGTGCCCGTTCCTCTTAAGGAGGTGCGCAAATACGGAGAAATTATTGTAAAAGGCATTTGCTCCTGTTACAGCATGTAGCGCTTCTTTTCCGACAGCGCGAGCGCCACGAGTGAGCAATGGTAATGCACGCCGAAATAAACCATTGAGAAAACTTCCTAGACCATGGCCTCGTTGATATGGAGCACCAATGAAAACGCGGTCAATCCCACCGCCAACCTGACGCTCGTAATGATCACTATATCGATCCATAGTGATGTATTTTATCGTATACGCTTCAAATGTAATGTAGCGGTCAACGTTCCACTCTGGAATGGTACTGGTTTACCAGTGTCGGTCCTTATATCTATCTCGATCGTGCTAAATTCAGTCCGTAATAAGGGTATATAAATCGGCGGGGAGAATGATTTAGTTTGCGTGGATCTATAAATGTAATTTGTATTATCTACAGATACGATGCGTAATAGAGGAGTCTGCGCATCACCGGTTATACAATTTTCGCATATATCCGTATACACGAATAATTTATCAGGAAGCGATAACGATAAGTTAGCAGGATAATTTGCGATAAATTTCCATTGTTCATGGATATCCTTAATTTTTCCGGGTTGAAAGCCTAAAGCTTTAGAGATTTTATCGTCCAAACATATAAGATGCGGTCGTACACATTCATCTATAATACAGCTATCAGGTATTCGTTTTAGGCTTACAATCCCGCCAATATCCTCATTATATTCGAGACGAATATGGTCTTTGAATATATCCGTTTCATTAATGGTGTCGATAAGTGCTTTAACACTAGCGTAGAGCCCAGCAGGAATTATAACCTCGTGAGTTTTTGGAGGTTTCAAATATTTGCGCTTGCGGTTGTTAACAGTATCATCTGATGTAACCTCTTTACTGAACGGGTGTGTAGGAGGGTTGCTGTTACCCAATGATACGAAAGTCTTTTTGGGTTTAGGTCTACTGTAAATCCATTCGTGAGTACTACAAGCAGTAATTGGGGACGCCGTGCCGTGTGGTTCATTTGTCTCATCTACATGCAGAAACGTACGGGGAAATTGAATTTCCGTTAAGGCTACGACCCATTCTCCAGGCATCTTCAATTGCTTTGGAAGCTGTGTTATATAGTGTGTCACCGTATTATCGGGGTGGTACTTCATACTACTGTTACTCGGTAGCACGAGATAAAATTGATCTCTCATTTTTATTTAGTTGCACTACTACTTGTTCACTATATTTGCTGCGGGAATCCAGGAATTAAACTTTTCGGGGTATCCTCTCCAGCTAACAAAATATTGTTTATTACACCCTCTCCCTTTAGTCTTGATGATTTTCTCAATTAAAAATTCTTCCGTGTCAATTTCCTTCTCTACATCGCTTAATTCTTCTTCATAGAAGAAACCGTCAATTTCTTCGTCGTTCAAATCAACCAGTTCATGTATGGGCGGTTGTCTATTTGTAATAATCTTGTGAATCTTCAATATTTCTTCGCTCCAGCGAGCTTCGTAACCTTTCTCGAACGCAGACTTTGCTTTACTGATGCGTACAAGCTCGCCAACCTTGTATTTAGGCACTTTATGACACAGCTTGTATCGTTTCACCATATTTGCGCGTGCGATCGCCGCATTGTACAGCGTCACGGCTGCCGGTTGCATCTTGATAGTAGAGTGTTTTGTATCATTGTAAGCTTGGACTATAGATTGTAATACATCGACATAGCGCCGTGTTTTTTTATGTGTAAAATATCGCCACATCCGCTCCTTTAATGTTCTGTTGAAACGTTCTACAATAGCTGCTTTAATATCGGGGTTTCGGGCCACTCGAAAATTTATTCCACGGCTTTTCAAAAATCGCTGCAAAACGCTACCGACAAATTCTTTGCCTCGATCTGTCTGTAGCCATACAGGCGCTCGATCACTGCTTCGAGAGAGTATTCGTTTGAACCCTTCTGTAGTTTCTGCACAAGTTTTATCGCGCAGCGTCTCAACTCATACATACTTGCTGAGAACATCGATAACCACTAAAAGATAAATAGAGCCGTCATTTTCATCTTTAAGAGAGCGCAGATCAACGAGATCAGCTTCCCACACGTCATCGATATTATCGACGGCGTAGTGTCGACGCGGAAATCGTCGTCGTATAGGTCTGTGAAGTGTATAAGCATCCTGTGATCCCAGCCAGTTAGTCACATCCTCACGATGAATTTTCTCTTTATCAGCCGCATGAATTAGATTTGGGGCTCCAGCGTATCCAGCGTGATGCGTAGGATCGTAATAAAACTTCTTTAATATATCCTGTAGCAAGAATTTCTCATCTCTTCTACACTACGGCCCCAACTTCCCACTTACCCGTCTTACCCTGCTCGGTACCGAATCTCGGGGCTCGAACCCACGACGAGATTAAGGTAACCTACGATACCGACCGAGCGTGGCTATTCCCACAGGGGTAGGATGGAGACCGCTTCTTCACACGCGCGTGGTCGCCAGGTACCAAGATACCACCGCTTAACGAGCGGTATTTATTTATTTAGTCGCGGTGAATTACAGGAACGAGCCAGGGAAGACGGGGAAAGGCGAGGCCGGCGAGACTCCGACTAGCTCAGCCCACCTGGGAGAGAATGGTAGAGGGGGTGGACGGGCGAGTGACTCAAAACGCCATAATAATAATAAGGAACAGTTTATTCTTCGTTCATCAACATGATTTTCACAAATAAGTAACGGGACACTCTCGTGGACACAACCTATAGCCTCGAAACGCCAAACCGCTCGCGCGGCGCACACCGAAGAAGTACCGAGGAAGGGGACTACCACTGCGCTGGAAATTAACGAGGAGAAATGCCAAATAGCCGATGGGGAACGTTTATTGTCGAGGTATAAACACCCAATTTATTATTCCGACAATATAGCCGAAAGCGCAAGGTAGGAAACGAAAGAAGAAAATAGCAAAGGCAAAGACCAGCGCGAGAGAAATCTCGCCGGACACGCTTCGCCGGACCCAACACGTCGCCTGTGACGACAAACTCGTGAAATTCTCCTAAAACTACAAAAACTCAAAAGAAAGGCAAAATGATTCGAAAGTACAGTAGTTGGGTCACGGCTTAGCATCTCCGGCGAGCACAGAGTACAGAGAGAGGCGGAAGCTTACCGGTGTGCGGACAGCCCGGGAGGTTATTCCTTAAAACGCCAAATCGTCCACTCGTCACAGCACTCGATCACCGACTGGTGAATAAATTAGCGCGCTCTAGGGACTGTCCGCACTAGCGCTTCCCCCTCTCCCGCGACTCCCGAATCTAGCCTACGCTGTACGGCTAAGACGCCGGGAAACCGGTTTGGCCTCCGGCCGTACCCCGCTACCCGCGCGAATCTTCCGCTCGCAGCGACGATTGTAGAATTCCCCGGACTCCTTCCTCCCAGGATCCGGTGGGGTAAGATGAACGCGAGGGGAGGCCTCCCTCGTGAAGTTAAGGCCTTTTCCTTCACGGTGGGCCCACATAAAACGCCACATAACTGCACCTCGCTGTCCAGCCCACCCTCGCAATCCCCGCAAGTGGAGGCGCCGTGATGAGCGGTCCGCGTCATCCAGGAAAACCACGGGACAGGAACGGCTCCAGGCCGTGTAGTCGTGAGGGACGGGTAACACGGTAGATCGGTCAACATCCTCGTCCCTCCGGCCTCCTAATCCACGGAAGCGGGTGGTCGGCTTCCGTCTGCCCGCTGAGCGAAATATTCTCCGGCCTTCCTAGGCCAATCTCCAATGGGGCACGACCGAGGGCACGCTGCCCGACGGTCAGGTCGGAGAGTCAAGCGACTCCCGCACAGCCTGCTTAAAACTTGTTAAAAGGACACAAAAAATGCAGTTCGACAACGAAAAAGACAATAAAGTAACGAGGAAATGATAGCAAGAACCCTCTCGGTGAGCCGGCGATCGAGCCCATTCGACGAGCGGCGTACCCAGGGCCGTAGATCCGGCCCACTGCTCGACCAAAACCGTGCGGAGTGACGAGACGCGAAATGTCACGTCACAATCCATTATATTTTTATTACAGTTTTAATGTTTTCCACAATCGTATTGAGGCACTAGTAGGAGTTCGGCGTCTGTTGCCTGATAAATTTAAGCTATTCTGACTTGTATCCGGTGTATTGGGATTTGACTTTGCCAACTTTCGTCTAGAATTTAGAGGTGTGTTGAGATTCAGACTCTCATACAATAGGCTTGTATTACCGATAAATTCACGAGGGATCCCTAAACGCCGGAGTTCATTTCCAAATTGCTCACGACCAATAGCCCGCACAGTTTTTCTATGGCGCATAGTATCATTTACAAGATCTATAATGTTCGATTCTTTTATTGGTTCACCGTTGATATGAACCACTCCCGATTTATCCCACGTTAGAGTGATGTTGGAGCTGGCATGCAAATGATTCAATAACTGCTCCGCTTGTCTTCTATATGTTTTTGGTACACTAGCCACAATAACCTCATCAGATATCTTCTCAGCTTCAGTAGTTGATTGTGCAGCTTCCTCAGGTATTTGCGCGGCAGGCTTACCGCTTACCGAAGAGGTTGTGATAATTTTAGGTCGCCTCTCCTCGTCGACAAAAAATTGGTGGCGTTGTAAAACTTGCTGGTAAAGTTTCCATTTTTCACGTTGGTTCGTCGACGTCACTGAGCGCAGTATATCATCCATTTCGGCATCGAGTCTACTGAGTGTCGTGCCTGGTGTTTGAACGGAGCGCGTTTGCTCTATCTGCTCGCGCGATGGCATGACAGCATCTTGAGGCACCAAAACCATTTTCTTTGCATACTGCATCTTATCAACTACGTGTGAAAATATTAGACAGCACAGTGCCTATGATTGGGAGAAGAAGAGGTAGTAAGAATCCACTTCCCTTTTGCACAATTACGCGTTTTTTCGTCTTCCAACTACCAGTTTTATTTACGAGGCGACGTAAAATTTTTTTATATTTGGACAGTTTTATTCGTTCACTCTTTTTCAGCGAGACTGCACCGTTCAATGTATTTAACGCGCACTCACAAATACATCGAACGCCGTTTCGATCTATCTTATGTAATAATGAATCGCGCTGATGTTTCTCCAGATGGCATAGAGCATGCAGTAAAATTATATTCTTCTTCCCAAGCGAAGCTTTAGCAGTTGTTGTTGGAGCCATAGCAGAGACTCGAATGATGCTCAGACACTTCGTACTGCTTATTTATACTTGATAAATTAACGAGAACTAGATCCCCTTTTCGGTACATACACAAAATTATGAGTATCATCCGGAAAAATGCAGGTGCGGAATCGACAATTATCAGGGGTGGACTGTTTCAAATCTAGAAGCAAATAACCATGCGGTTTCGAAGGTGCATCGTGGTAAGCTTCTTGTAAAAATTTTGGATCTTCGGGGTAAATTTGACGGGCCAGATGCGAAATTTGTGCGCGATCACGAGGATTTTTAAAAGCTACGATATAATTTGTATTAAGGGAAATATCCCGCTGCCCACGACCTTGGTGAAAAATATTTTGCGTTATAAAAATCACGCTAATATTTTTATGGTGACTCCCCTTAGTAAATAAGTCTACAATTTCACCGTTTGAAGACTCACGCATTAGGTCGTCAATAATTAGAAGCTTTGGCCTACGATCCCCTGCAATATCTGAACTTTGCGGTAAGCCTTCTAAAAATTCGATATTTTTACCATAATCGGAGTACCCGTCCTGCCATTCCGAATAATAAAAACGAATTCGCGCAAACTCTACGTTAGCCATGCTTGAAATATATTTTAAAAACTTTTTTACGAAGCATGTTTTGCCGCACCCCGTAGGACCAGCAATAATGGATGTCCACGGATGCTTCCAACGCGGGTCCATATTGGCTAATGAGCGGAGCGAGGAGTATGAGGGGTATTAAATATACAGAGAAATATACAACACAGCATTTATTTGATATATACAAAAACATTTAAAACCTAAAAAATTAAAATTAAAAAAGAGTTTAAATTTTAAAAATGAAAAATACACTTAAACAAAATTTATAAATAAATAAAAAAACACATTTAAACAAATCGGTGCGGTATCCCCAGTCTTTTCCCAGGTCGGTCCACAAAAATGACACAGCACTATCGTTTAGTGTCGCGATCGTCGGATTTAGTTCTGAAACTAATACAAAAAAATTAGATTGAATGTTACTAAATAAAACTGAATAAAATATTAGATTATAAATAAAGTTCCTAATACAATCCATTGTGAGCGCCACCGCCGCCGTCGCAGCCGCATACGCAAAGATATATACGAGATGAGCTTCTTTTGTAAATAATAAGTTACTCTTTTGCAGTGTATAATCGTGGATCTACATATGTCTGAGAAGGTTGTTCGCAAGGAGGTCGTACAATGGAATAAGAGAAGTAATAAGAAGCTGTTGACGATTTACAAAAACAATCTTTTTTTATTTCAAAAAAAATATTTTACACTTAACATATTATATACAAGAAATATATATATAGAATGGCGCGATCTGCTCACCACAAGTCCGGGTATATATCCCACATATACCCGCCACCTGCAATGAAGCCGAAAATTTATTTATTTACAAAAATGTACAACATTTTTTAAATATACAAAAAATACAAATTTACAACAAAAAATTACAATTTTACAAAAATTACAAATATTTACGAAAATTACAAATATTTACGAAAATTACAAATATTTACGAACTTACTCTAACGAGATTCACCCCAAGTAGCCATACGGCAGCCAGTCATGCTCGCCCCATCTCCGTCTCTTGACGAGGACTGGCTTGCATGTTTTTGTCTCCTGCTGCGTGACTACTTGGTGAAAAGCATCTCGCCGTATGGCACTAAATTTCAGGGCTATCGCTGTGCCGGGTTCTTGAACGAGCCTGCAGATCGAATCGAAATTGATCAGTGCCCCGTTTTTATGGTTCAGGCATATGCCTTTCACCTTGCACGTTGCTATTTCGCTTCGGTCGGCTTTCTGCACCACGTATCCATAGAATTTAGGCCCTCCGGAGACGAAACGTTTAATATAGCTGTCAGGACCATACTCTTTCAGCTCGTTCGTCATGTCGCGTAGAAGATTACCAAGCGGTGGATGGTACTCTCCTACGACACCGCTACTTATATATATACACGAATCTGTATCGTAGTAGAGGACGCGTTTGTCTAATTTCTCAAGGTACGAATATAATTTCAGCCTAGCCTGTGCCGTCGTATATGCGGCAATGACGACGTTCACATGGGGGTTTACGTCGGCGCTTTCGGTTGTTTTTTGCCAACACACGTACATCACCTCGTTGTTGACGTGGATAATTTTGTTGACTTCGCACCCCCGATCGGTTAACAGTTGTAATAACCGCTGACGCGTTGTAACGACTTCCGTCTTTGGCAGATTTTCGCGTTGCCCGAATTTACCCCAAAATGAATTTAGACACAGCTTCCCCACCGATCTCAGACCCGGATTTACGTCGATTCGCTCGCGATCTAGTGCTACACCTTGTGCTTCAAGGAAACTAGCAATGTACGCGGTTTTACTCTCTTCAGTGGTACACTCTTCAGGCCATCCACTAGCCTCCTGCTTTATCTTACGCCAGAGGTTAATGTACGCCCCGAAGAGGCCTGCAGTTTGATTAGTTTTATCGCACCGTTCAACCGCATACTGCCAGATCTCTTGAATGGCTAGAATTGTATAGCCTTTCTCGACGGCTTTTTGAAGCTCTCGTGCGGACACGGATTCTGTCGCATCTCCTCGCAACATTTTCGACATAATGCGAACATTAGTCGATTATGCATGCGTACCGGAAGCACGGGATGGTAGAGATTTCGAGGGGGTAACACCGTGCATCGTACGAGTCCTTCGACGTTGCTGAGATCGTTGTTTTGCCCTACTATCTCATGGCACGTATCAGCTGTGTACACTGTCGGATGACCGACAGGGAAGCGGCCGTACTTACAGATATAGGGGTACAGTGAGCACACGTCAACATAGTGCATTTTCTCAGTACCCCTAGTCTCACAATAGCTGCGAGTGTTTCCCGTTTGGCCCCCGAAAAACGCGTCCCGAGGGTTTAGCGGTTGATCGCAAAGAATGGGGTGTCTGCTCACAAGGTCGTCAATTTGCGGATTCGTAATTTTCAAGCGAATGTACTCGCACTCCCAGATCTCGTGCAGCGTATATCCGAGAGATTTTATACGCGCGGAGGTTGTTAATGTCCGAACAAGCCGATCGTTGAATGTAGTAACGCACCACTCTTCATCGCGCTTACTTTTGTCTCTGTAACATGTGTCACAGCCGTGAAAGTAGCAGCCATGAAACTGTAGAACATGCTCTACACCATCGATCGTTCGGTAATAACCGTCTACGCGCGTACCATCGATTAATTTATGTTCGCGCCCGCGACCGCATGATCGATTTGCACACCCAAATCATGCTCGCACCATAGCAGCCATGCTAATGCGATCTCGGATTGCCGATCTACCCTCCGATAGCCGTTTCGCGGTAGCACAGAGATTTTGTACTTTGTTAAAAAATTTCGACGAAACACTTTATTGCAAGCGGATGCAATAGTTACGGCTTCGACGAACGGACACACATCTCCGCTTTCGATAAATATCTTGCGGAAGGCAGCGCATGCTTTCCGAAGAATTACCACGTCTGTTCTACAATATTCTACGATCTCCCGTGCAAAATCGAACTCGTATCCTGCAAGCCGAGTTTTCTCGTGCCACTCCAGAAAAATCTTCCTGTCAGACGGTGACATTGTGTCAGGCGAATAGTCTGCGAGAGGTGGTAGCGGGCCTTTGTACTGCTGATTAGCAGTTTTGTTAAAAAGATGCGGGAAAGTCCCTTTGAAAACATTTTCTCCTAAGCCAAAGGCTTTTGGGAGTTTACTCAGCGGCATGTGGAAATAATTAAGACTGTCGATGAACCTGACTTGCCCGATGCTCATCTCCATTATACTCGTGCCGTTAGTAATTAATCGCGGTGTTATACGCTTTTCCTCGACGATGTAGCGAAGGATGAATTGAGCATCAAATCCTTTTGCGTTATGCGCGATACATATAACGCGCCCAGCGTTAGACCGCTCTCGTAGAGCGTAATCTACAAATTGTGCTACAGGGTTTTCTTCAAATACTTTTTCGCTATCCTCCTCGCACAGACTACACGCCCACAGATCGTCTGACAGGCCTATGCATTTACTACACCGCTGCTGACTAAGACACAGGTTCACCTCGTGCAGGTACATATCGTCTACGCCCTCGACTTCGCGCTCTTGGCGGGTCTCGAGATCGTAAAAAATAAATAGATCCGGTCGCTCCGAAGGTTTCGCCGGTCGCAGCGGTGGCATAAAGCACGCGTGATTTTCGGGGCGCTTCTCTTTACATATCCGACAAAAAAATATCCCGCATTCGTGCTTGCCTGCATCTTTCTTATATACCTGTCTTAGACAGTCTTTGCACGTTTGCAACATGTCGCATAGACGCGACTGGGCCCCATGCGACCCGACCGCCCTATGACGCTCTAAACAATCTTCCCCGCGAAAGAAGCGCCCGCGTGGCTCGCAACGGATCGTCGGTAGCTCTGAGTAGTATGCGGTGCGCTATGGCGACCCCCACTCCTATCCCCACTCCTATCCCCACTCCTATCCCCACTCCTATCCCCACTCCTATCCCCACTCCTATCCCCACTCCTATCCCCACTCCTATCCCCACTCCTATCCCCACTCCTCGCTCGAGGTGGTGGGGGTAAGAGTGGGGATAGGATGCGCAGCAGTCCCACTCTTACCCCCACTCCTCCAGCACAGAGTATGTGTTGGAGGATGTGGTTGTGAGAGTGAGAGGGTGTGCGTGTGAGCTGTCGTCATAGTGCACCGCTTTTTTTTTTATTGTTATTATGCATAGAGTTACATATTTCTTAAAGCTAGGTTTCATGTACAATTTAGATCGATGAATTCAATACGATTATATACGGAGCCCAAATAGCGTAGCCCTACACTCTTTTTTTCACAAAGTTCTGCTATTTCGTTGAACACTTCGCTATTATAGTTCAGAAAGAAACTAACCCTTAGGGGCATGAAGACACTGAAATCCAAGCCAATATCGGCAATCACTTGTCTCCCGTGCTTGGTGTTGACCATCCTCATTCTTGAGATTCTATATATCTTTTGAAGCTCCTGTTCCGCAATGCTTTTATATGGTAGGTGGGACGGTACGCGACCGGTGTCATTGAGCTTCGCCAATTTTTTCAAATACATAATTCACTTTACGGGTTAGCGAAAAGAAGAAGAAGATCGGAGCTCGTTAAGGTAACACTGGAGTTTTTTAACGTTCTGTAGAGCACACTGAGCGCCTCTAGACTTCTTCTGTAGGAAACGATGCCACGGGCAGTACACTTCTGATGTCTTCGGCGGCGGAACATCGAATGATGGACAACCGACGCATTTGCTCAAGTTTATGATTTTGCGTCCTGTGACCTGTTCTAAGATTTGTACAGTCGGTTCACCTACTGCGTACAGTCGAGATTGTTCGCCAACACTTTTCGCAATTTCGCGTAATTTTTCATACAGCTCGGCGAGCGTGATGCCGTCCCGTTGTAGCCAACCACTCAGCCAGTGTAAACCGTGGATGTTCTTAGTCCGCCAATTATTTATTCTTTGTATCAGGGGCGGCAATACCTCGATGATATGAGGCGGAGAGACCAACCACAACATTCGACGCTGTGCTTCATCCACCGAACCCACACACACCTCTTTCGGCAATCATTCACCATCCTTATCTTCTAAATACAGAATATCAAACACCAGATCTGTACCGGGCACGTCAAACACCGGATGTGGCCTGTGCATATTGTCGTTGAAATCCGCGAATCTGTTTCACGCTCTCAACAGGCAGCAGAAGACTAAGCTGCACCGCTGAAGTTGTTATCACGCAGCAGCAGCAACCGTAAGCAATATTGCACGTGCAGATTGAAATCGGATACGCCTCTTCATTTTTTATTCCAACTCGAACTGGACAGCCTCCAAATGTGCCACTTCTGCCCTTATTCCCTGATAAAACGCCGTCGATGGATCCAGATATTCCAGATAGGAATTTATTATCGAAACGCCTGCTGTGCAGCGCTGCGACCAGCGTTCTCCATCCACAACTATTTGCATCTCCCCCAATCCCTGATATAATTTTTCAACGATGCAAATCGTGATTATTTGTATCACTTTCTGTACCCCCTCCGAGTAACCGTTCATTCTGCAACAACGTGAACACAACTGTGCCAAGAGTACACTTTTGCCCAGTGACGGTATGATGGACGATCCCCTCCAGCTTTATGATTAAAATATTGCTACGTGTACATTTTTTATGCGATTAGAGGGGATAGACGTTGAGAGTATATTTTGCATCGTATAAAATAAGAAATAAATCAATTTTACCGATAATCTGTTATTTATTTGTACATGAGCCAAGCACGATAATATATTTTAACTATTATGGACGTTGCTGGCTATGACTGGAACAACGTCTTCTTCTTCTCCTCCCGGTACTGTTGAATTATCCAACTCCCAAGAACAAGATTGACCACAGCAGCTCATACCCAATAACTATGAGCTCTCCGTTGGGCGGACGGGCTTGAACTCCTGGTTATTATACCTTGTTCCGTAGTATTGCATGAGTAGTTTTTTCTCATGCGCGGCAGCAGTCATCTGGTGCAGCAGATTGGCGTCGTCCTCGAAGACCCTGACGAATCTCGCAGGGAGGTAGCAAGTAAATGATTCCTCGATGTCAATGGTGATCCTCGAGCCAAATGATGTTTTTACACATCTTATATCAGTGACCTCGTAGTTTTTTTCAAGTGCCAGATCGGATAGTTTTTTGACTGGTAGAAACGATGCAAGCATGCCCACTTTGTTGATTTGAGTGAGATCCATTGTGGAGATTGAGTTCTTGCAGCTTCCGTATCACACGTCGAAATTCTGATCTTGCGCGTATCGACGATTTTAATTTTGCAATGTCGTGTAAGTGTTTTTCTATGCGCACTTTTAATTCGATCCGTTTCCGTTGCATTAACTTCTATGGAGCCAGATAGTTTTGCACGAGAGTTTGATTTTGTACCTCTTTCACGGCTCGACCACGACTGATGTCTGCTCACAAGAGGACAATATGAATATTCCGTCAGCGTCTCCCCTCCACAAGTAATTCGTGACTCATAGCGCTTCCTCCACGCCATACCGAATCAAAAACGAAAAATAATATCTGCTGAAATCAGCTCGAAAACGTCTCTGACCACGTGCAGCCTTTGTCACATAGGGATAAAGAGCCGATTCGAAGAAGAAATATAATATCTTGCTGAAATCAACTTTTTTTTTAATGAGGGATAGGAAAACAGAGTAGACAGTGAAAGGATTTTTTATTAATTTTTTATTTTATAAGCATAATATTCACAATACTCGAGCGCGGGGCCAACAGCCCTGTATGCAATGCAAACACTTATCACTAAAGCTATTTATTTTATAGCTGCCACCTACGGCAGCCCCTATACTGAAAGTTTCACCCTGCGACTTAAATTCGCGATTATTGATGAATGCATTATAATAATCATAGACTATTGAATCGTTTCTTGACAAATTATTTGAAAATACGTTTCTAAACTTATTAATGCCGAGACCAGTACACATATAATGAAGAAACATAACGCAATACTGTCCGCAACATTGCGAATCCGGACTTTGAAGTTGAATAGTGCTGCATCGGAAGAATTTGCAGTTTCTTCGGAGCCGTATGAGATGCTGTGGGATGATTGGCGGGAGACCGTAGCTGTCGAAGAACCATCCATGGCCATTTCGATCGACGTACATGGCGACCCAGTGGGTCCCGGGTAGCTTGTGTCCATCAGTATTAACAACGATGGCTGTCGGTTTCGTCCACACCTTCGGGATACGATCTGCCGGATACACGCCTACTGTATGATCCTTTATGTTCCGGAGAGATTGTAAAATTTGAAGGCTGTTCATAACAGCAGACAGCAACAGAGGGTTTTTCTTCAGTAGCACACTCTGACAAGCCAACCCTCCAGCTAGTAGTAGTGCAATATTCCCACAAAGAATCGAAGCGGTCACTATGACAGAGCCACGCTTTGATCTTTGTCGCGTTGTCTAGAGCGCACTTATATGTGTGGTTTTTGCGCAACAGTCCGTGATATATATAGCGTGTATTACCCGCCGGTAGGCTACGGAATGATGGTACTTCGTCGTCTTCTTCCAAATTTATGATAAAACACCCTGTGAGTCTTGCTAGGTATGATGCTTTGTCGGAGCCTCTGGTGAATATTCGATCAACTTCTGAAGCAATTTTCTTCAGAATAAGCTCGATCGCTTGCACAGATGTATCGCCTTCAGACCATGCAATACCGTGATGGTTGCTCTGCAGCCACGTATTTTGCCTTTTTATAGCAGGTGATAGGTCGTCATGGGCATAGGGCTGTTTTACTATCCAGTGACCAAAGTATGTTGAATGCACCGAGGTGACAGCCACTTCTTTCGGTGTAAAATGATTGAATTTATCCTTTAGACTCTGTATATCAATTACAACAGCCATGATGCTGACCTGTCGCCTCGAGTTCTCGGAGAATACTGAAGGCTCAGCCGAAATAGTTCACTATCCGCTGAAATCTACAATTACTTGTCGGGACGAGTCAATCTCCAACACATTGTCATATTCCGCATACACAATACAGTTAACCGTTGTTTTTAGAGCTTCTTCGAAACGGACTTCTATTCTGACACTGCCGTGTTTCACCAAATTCCAATGAGTATTACTATTTGCCGAAAGATCGGGCGTTAGGTCAAATGCAAATAGACAAAAGCCATTAGGGTAAGCGGTGGGTGAAATATAATTACCCTGGTTGAGAAAGTGAATACCAGTGCCGGAGAATAATGTGTGATACGCATCCACGTATTGTTCTCTCGCTCCAAAGTCGGGCTGCAGAGGCTTTGACGGTATCTGCACACCGTCAGCATACAAAGAAAGATAATTGATTTTATAATTTTGAAAGTTAAAGGGATTCAGTGTGCGATCGCCGTTAAAGGCTCTATTATCGACAAATCCGATAATTATACGCTTAGGTAGTTGCCCCAGTATGATATTATCCAGGGTATCGCCGTGAACGCCCGCATGCAGCGATACTGCTTTAACCTCCACACGAGTCATTGGATACTTGGCCGTAGATTTGGAGAGAGCCCTTGCGTGGGCCACGAGTATACCGAGTGCTATCTTGGCGCGCCGTACAAGGAGCGATGCTTCGACAATCTTCATGCTGCAGTCTTTCGAAGGGCTCATAAGGCAGAAAGCATCGTTGGCGCGCACGAGACGTATACGCATCTCAACACCATTTATCAAAAATCTCTCCTGATTAAAAATGTCGCAGTGAAGGTGTCCGAGGAGATCAATCTGATTACCACTAGCATTCATAAGACCTCTTCGCATAGCCAGGCCCGTATTAGCATCGACCACATCATCCATCCCGCCGTGTGAATCGTCGTACCAGAGAACACTTGTGAGATGAGAGGTCTTCGCGTCATCTCCATAATTTAAGAGCGTTTCAATGTATGCTCTGTATGCGTAAGCGTTATTAGGTGGCGATACAAGTTTCTGATTCAAGAACACATCGATCTGATTGAACATTGAATGCAGCAAATTATTAACCCGGCCTGCTTTAGGTGCATCGCCTTCTTTGGGCTTCCGAGGTGGTATTATTTCAACACGCTGTAACAGGAGCAAATGCCTTTTACAATAATTTCTCCGTATTTGCGCACCTCCTTAAGAGGAACGGGCGCTTAAACGGAAGGATTCGTGGACTCGAGCGTCTAGGAATTATGGGTTGGTGTGTCAGAGACGTTTTTATATGCAAAAGTAATGAATTTTATTTGTATATTGACACGTTCTCATATAATTACAGGTTTTTCTCTTTCTTGAATGATTGCGTTCCTTTATCATCGTTCAAGCAATTTATTTTCGTTGATAACAAGATGTGTGGAAATCGATTATTCCAATACTCGAATCTTATTCCTCTCTATCTTGAATAATTTACGTGCTTGAAGTTAGAATATTAAGTGGCCGATTTTTATTCGCGCGTATACCGCTCTGCGCATGCGCGGGCGGCTTCTCGATCGTCGCTGAATTCGGCTGGTCGTCGCGCTCGTCTGTGCTTGCTCTGACGTCACGACTCGGCGATTGACGGTGACGGCTCGCTCACCTCGCGAATTGCAATTGGTGTTTATTTACGAAAGGGACGTTTTTACCATAAGATGATGGTATATCCGTCTTCAGGGAATGTGAACGTGTCCCTGGGTATGCCTTTTTATGTCCTGGGAGTCGTTAAACCATTCCCTGACACTCGATGCTTTTCTGACGGTCACTTCTAGTCACTTGACCGGTTCACGCTGAATGTCACTTTTAGCGGCTCAGTTATTCGAGGTGATTAGCCAGACTTGTTCGTCGATAATGTTATCAATCCGACTTCGGCACAATTGTTCTAAGTCTGCACTGGCACGCTTATTCGAAGCCCACTTAGTGCGAAATATTATATGTCCAATTTTCACAATTTTATAAGTTCGAAACGGCACAATTTTTGCAAGTCCAGATCGCACAGATTTTATAAGTCCACTTTTGCACAATTCACTTTTATTTCAAATTTACTCACTGTGTACTTTTCACTGGTGGTCCTTGAGAGTTGCCCGCTGGTAAGGTAGATCGTTGAATGATGATCGAAGAACTGAACCTGGCCTTTTTATATCCCGATTTTGCTCCCCTTCTTCGTCAGTTCTGCAGGGTTTTGGCGGATTCGCGTCTGCGTGCGATCCGTGCATATTAATTGTTATGATTGGTTCTCCGCGGGGAGCTCCCCTCGCCCTCCAATACCGTGTCGGTATTGCTGTGACGATCATCCGGTGTTACCCGCTGAGCTAATGGTGTGCTCTCAATCTGCTCGGTCGGTGCCGTGTGCAAATTCAGTGTCGTCACTTTCGTCCAATCAGCGAGGCCGATTTTCCCTCGCTTTCGCCTTTCCTCGACCTTGAGCGTGCTTTCGCCGCAAGCCCGCTCGGCAGCGCCGCGGTGCTTCCGATCTCTCGTCTGCGCTTGCGCTCGGTTCGATATCGATCGAGCCGCTGCTCGATCGTGGAAGGTGGCACCACTTACACCTCGCGCTCTATTATTGGTATTGATAGCCGCGGATTTGACTACACATCGGGTGCTCGGGGATAGCCAGACAGTTACAACGCATACTCAGCATAGTATGGGCAAGATCAATATACTCATCGCCCTGCCCCGGCACTACAAATTCGATAGGCGAGTTATCTGTCAACGATGAAATTGGCTTATAGTACACCCATCGCGTCCCCTCAATCGTAGTTTGGGTCGGTGGTAGTGTGAATAGTTCGAGCTCCGACTTTAGACATTCACACGAATGAGCGTGTAAGAATGCCATTTTTTCTCAGGTGTCTGTCTATCTAAGCAAAAATGTCAGATACCGTTCTTGGTTTCTTCCTCTTCTTCTTCTTGTCACTTGTCTTCCTTCTTTTCACTGCCTTTTTCTTTCCTCCTCTCCTCTTCTTCTTCACGTGCCCCGAGCGTTTTTTCGACGTTAGCGGTTTCTTTCTTTTCTTCACACCGACGCGACGTGCTGCGCTACCACCAAGCGAATGCAGTAGATTATTAATTTTAGTTGCTTTATAGCCTGAGCCCTGCATAAGGTTATCAATTTTTTCCTCGGCTTTCCTCTTTAGATTTGTGGCTGATTCGCGCATGCGCGTTTTAAAGGCCTCTCGTGGATGAATTCCCCTATCCAATATGTCATTGGCTGCATTGATACCAGAACGTAGTGCTTCTTTGCCGACTGTCCGGGCTCCTTGTTTCAAGAGCGGTATGATACGGCGAAAGAGACCTCCGAGGAAACTGCCAATACCGTGGCCTCGCTGGTTCGGTGACCCAATGTAGACATGACTGATACCGCCATAGCCCGCCCTCCCTCCCCCGCCTATCTGTGTGTCAAAGTATGTGTCGTAATAATCCATCTCGCGAGTCAATCTATGCGTCGAAAGTGTAATGTCACCGTCAACGTCCCGTACTCAAATGGTATCGACTCACCAAACTCATCCCTTATATCGATAGTTATCGTTTGAAAATTCGTACGCAATAGTGGTATAAAGCGCGGTGGCGAAAAGTTTCTAATTTTGACAGAGCCGTAATTGTAATTATCCGTGACAGTAGACGGCACGACACGCAGTAGAGGTGTGTGCACATCTCCCGTGATGTATGGCTCACATATATCGGTGTAAACGAAGAGCATATTAGGAATCCCATTGGTTAGACCAGCGGGCCGCTGATCAGTGTACTCAGTGTCACTTCGAACTACGACGCCTCGGCTATGGGAGAATCCTAAAATTTTGTTCAATACTGCGGAAAAATAGAAAGAGTGCTCCAAATTCGTACATGTGTTGCAGATACGTGCTACAGCCACGTATCCATTGCGGCGACATTGAAACCTCAAGTGCCCGGACACGCATGGTATATCGTTAATTGTTTCGAGTAATTTGTCTATACTACGGTACACGCCAGGAGGCACGGAAACTCTATCTTCTTTATAGCTCAGGTCGACACCACCACCACCACCACCACCACCACCACCTGGATCAGGCGTCACCGCATTCGTTACAAAGTTGATAAAATTCTGCTCACCCTCAGGCGGTACATGCATCATTGTCAGGGGTATTTGGATTTCGGCTAAAGAAACAGCCCAATCACCGTGCAAAGTCAAGCACTGCGGTAAATGAGTAGTGTATCGCGTTGTCTTATTATCAGGATAATATTGCATACTGCTGTTGCTGGGCAAAACAATATAAAACTCGTCTTTCATTTTGATTTTCCTTTCTTATTCTTCTTCGCGGACCCGACAACCGTTTGCACTCTCGATAATTCCGGTTCGTAAAAGATACCGTCGATATCCTCGTCTTGAAGATCCCGCAAAATGTATACCACAGGTCGTCTGGTGTATGATACACGGTGTATTTTAAATAGCTCGCTGCTCCAGCCGCTCTCGTAACCTTTTGCAAAGGCTGCCTTTGCGCTACTGATGCGTACAATATCGCCTACCCTGTATTTAGGAGGTTGCCTGGGATATTCCGGATCCTTGTATCGCTGTATCAGATTAGCCCGAGCCCTAGCAGCTGTAGCAAGCGTCACAGAGGCTGGAGCCATTTTTATACTGCTATGTTGCGCATGATTGTATGCCGAGACGATATCTTGCAGAACGTCAATGTAACGTTTCTCTCTAGAGTACGTGAAATAACGCCACATTCTTTCTTTTAGAGTTCTATTAAATCACTCGACGACAGCGGCTTTTATATCGGGGTTTCTTGCAGCGCGAAACTAAATGTTCTTCTTCTTCAAGAAAGCCTGGAATGCGGAACCTATAAACTCCTTACCTCTATCCGACTGGAGACAAATCGGCGATCTACCATTACTGACTTTTTGCGATAGTATACGCGTGAGTGCTTTAGTCACAGTCGTAGCAGCCTTATCATGTAGAGGCTCGACCCATGCATATTTACTAAGAACATCTATGACCACAAGAAGATAAACATAGCCATCGTTGTAATCCTTGATAGAACGAAGATCTACAAGATCAGCCTCCCAAACATCGTCAATGTTACGCACGTTGTAAAAGCGTCGTGGAAACCTGCGTCTCACAGGCTTATGCTTTGTGTAAGCATCCTGAGACTCGAGCCACTGTGGCGTCTTTTTACCGGAGATTTTTTTCTTCCGACCCGCGTGCAGCAATTTGGCACTGCCCGAAAATGATGCTTCATGGGAGGGATCAAAGTACACTTTTTCCAATATTTTCATGTTTATAATTTAAGCCTAGCCCAAGTTACACGTCTTTTCTTGCTATAACTACCAGAACCACTCTGCACACCACGTCTAGCTTCGGTGCTCTTATCGTCGCTGTAGTACGAAGACTGATCGCTGGTATCGTTGATATCCTCGGCTTCACTGTTACCGCTTGCATGCGCCCGTAATGTTGAATTGGCCCTTGATTCCGCCCACAGTTCCTCATTTCCCACAAATTCTCGAGGTGTTTGTATCGTTCTCAAAAAATTTGCGAAGGTTTTGCGTCCCGCTGGTTTTGAGACTTTTCTTGCTCGCATAGCATCGTTCACGAGGTCAACAATATTCGAATCCTTGATTGGTTTTCCCTCGATAGAAACGATTCCTGCGGGGTTCCAAGAAAATTTTGACGATGGTGCATCGTGCAAGCGACGCAGTAGAAGTTTCGCTTTGTTCCGAAATTTTTGTGGTACGCTTTCAATTATGATGGAGTCGTTCATGCCTGGCGAGGAGTCTTTTTTTCACCCTCCTCCTCCTTCCCCTCCTCCTCCTCCTCCTCCTCCTTCAAAGCGGGTACTTTCGTTTTCATGAGATCAAGCTGCTGATGAGATCGCTCACCATCGACAAAATGAAGATAGCGTTGTAGTACAGTCAGATATGCGGTCCACTTTTCTCTCTCATCCTTATGTTTATTAGAATTCAAGATTTCATTCATTTCAGCGTCCAATCTACTCAAGGTGGCTCCAACAGCTTGTGCCTCTGGCGAATGCGTCACAATTATCAGCGCCCACCAATCAAATTTGACAGGACGGTGCCCAAAATTGGTGCAAGCAAAAGAGGCAGGAATCCGCCACTCTGAACCACGATTCGCTTTTTACTCTTCCAACAGCCTTTTCTTGCAGCTAAGCGACGAAGAACAGACGCGTGTCGACGTAGTTTTTTCCTCTGATTCGACTTCAGAGGTACATTACCATGAAGAATGTTTAATGCGCACTCGCAGATGCACCGTATTATACGAGGATCTGCTTTACGTAAAAAGGCTTCACGTTGATCCTTGTTGAAATGTTGAAGGGCTCGCAATATCGCAATGTGCTTCTTGCAGAGTGGTGATCCGTCACCGGCCATTACAAGAGGCTGACTGATAATTATTCGGGCAAATCACTGCTTTTCTACGTGGCGTCCCCGAAGCCTTTCGAGTCGCGTTGTTACGAAGAATGTACAATACGCAATCGACAATACAGCGATTAACGTTTGAATCTGATTTACATTGCTCCTTGCTGGAATACCGAAGGGCAGTCGATATCGCAACGTTCTTTTTGTAGCGTAGCGATCCGTTATTCGTCATCATAAACGCAAAACTGGTAGTTCCCCGGAAGTACAGCTGCTTTTCAATTTCTTTCGCGGCACGTACACAAAATGATCGGGATCGTCGGGAAAGATGCAGGTACGAAATCTACAATTATCAGGTGTTGCTTGTTTCAAATCTAGCAACAAATAACCGTGTGGCTTAGATGTTGCGTCATGATAAACCTCTTGCAAAAAGCGAGGATTTTCCGGATATACTTGACGCGCTAAGTGCTGTATTTGAGCGCGATCACGAGGATTTTTGAAGACAACGATATAATTAGCGTTCAGCGAAATATCCCGTTGACCGTGACCTTGGTGGAATAAGTTTTGCGTTATAAAAATAACACTTAAGTTTTTATGATGAGTGCCTTTGGTGAAAAGGTCAATAACACTGTTGTTCGATGCCTCGCGCATCAAATCATCGATAACTATGAGCTTGGCGCGCGGATCGTTCGCGTAATCAGCGGCCTGTGGCAGACCTTCGTGAAATTCTATCGATGTACCATACTCCGCGTATGCCGGCTGCCACTCGGAATAACAAAAAATAATTCTCTCGAAGGGCTCACTGTTCATACGCGAAATAAATTTTAGAAACTTTTTCACAAAGTATGTTTTACCGCAACCGGTTGGGCCGCATACAATAGCCGTCCAGGGATGTTTCCACCGCGTGTCCATCTCGACGATTGAATGAAATCTTGGTACTGCTGTAGATGATAAAGGAGCCTTCAGATCGCTTTATTTCCCAATTGTATAATTATTATTTACATGAAGAGATAAAATATTGTTAACTTTTGTAGCCGTAAGGTAGAGAGCCGTATTCACCATCGCGTCTTCGCTTGACACTCGATGGTTTACAAGATTTTATTTCTGGCCGTGTGACCACCTGATGAAACGCCGTGCGTCGAATTGCGTTATAGTGCAGCACAATAGGCTCTTCTCTCTCGCCGATTACAAAGGAGTGTATCGACTGATAATTTATCAGTGATGTATTTGCAAAATTTAACGTTATGCCTTTGACTTTACAAACCTCGCTTTCTGTGCCGTCAGGGGCACGTACTATAAACGAATAAAATTTAGGACCTCCCGAAATAAAAGATTTAATATAGCTTCCGGGGCTGTAGGAACTTAGCTCGTCGGTTAAATCTCCTAAAAGTTGCCCTATGGGGGGCTCGTATTCGCCTGGTTCGTTCTTTGTCACGTAAATTACCGAATCAGTGTCGCAGTACAAGGCACGGCGATCCAGACGCTCGAGATAACTGTACAACTTCAAGCGGGCCTGAGCTGTCGTATACGCTGCGATAACAGTATTCGCCATACCCGAAGGCGTCACAGCATCCTCACTTTTTACATAATTTACATACAATATTTGATTATTTACGGGGAGGATACCCGTGATTTCGTATTCGGGGTCTGTCAATAACTCCATGAGTTTTTCACGCGTTGAAACTATCACAGTCTGCGGCAGATTTTCCCGCTGTCCAAACTTTCCCCAAAATGAATTCAGGCAGAGCTTAGCCACCGATCTTAACTCCGGATTTTTCGCTATAGATCCGCGATCCAGCTTAATACCTTCAGACAGCTCAAAATCAGTTAGATAGCGGTCTTGAGCCGCTGAGTCCTCCTCCATACTGCTTTCGGGCCAACCACTGGCCTCTTGTTTGATCTTCAAAAATGTATTAATGTATTCAGCAAAAAGGCCCCCCGTCCGCGTATCTCTGTTATACTGCGCTATCTCGTATTGCCAAATTTCGGTAATACGCATGACCTTGTACCCACACGACACAGCTTTTCGTAACTCATCGACCACCCACGTACCGTCGAATGCCCGCTCTGCAGGATCATCGTGTGTACACTCTTCTAGACTCATAGCTTCGCTACAACTACGACACAGAGCGAATAACAGGCGGTGATGCATACGCACTGGCAGTACAGGATGATAAAGATTCCGCGGTGGCAATACAGTGCATTTGACAAGCCCTTCGATACGCGATAGATCTGTGTTATCAGCCCCCGACAATTCCATACACTCGTCACCCACATAGACTTTCGGATGGCCTACAGGGTATTTACCATACTTACAAATGTATGCATACAAAGAGCAAACGTCGACGTATCTTATTTGCTCTGTGTCTTTTACGTCATAGAGCGTTACCATATTTTCTGTACGGCCACCGAAGAATGCGTCACGGGGGTTGAGGGGCTGCAGCGTACCCAAAGTTTGATCGTGCACGAATGCCTGCATTTCCGCGTTTTGTTTTAGCATACTGTCAAATTCGCACTCCCAAATTTCCGTTAACGCGTAACCTGCAGCCCGAATTCTATTACTTATCGCAATAGTTTTCTCTAGGCGTTCGTCCATTGACGCTCCATCACTTTGCCGGCGATGTCTATTTACAAGGAAGCAGCGCTGGCACCCGTGCCAATAGCAGCCGTGAAACTGTAATACATGTGCATTGTCAGGGGTCTCGTAGTACCCATCTACTAATAGATTCTGTGGTAACTTAAACTCGCGTGCGCGTCCTGCGTGAATAATGTTATGACCGAGCGAATGCTCCATCCACATGAGCCACGACACTGCCTTTTTTGATTGATTATGGGCCCATCTATAACCAGTTGTCGGGATAATGCCAATTGTATTGTCGTTCAGAAATATTTTTCGAAAAATACGAAAACAGGCTGACGCTATCGTCGTGCTCTCGTTAAAAGGACAGACACTGCCGCTGGCTATGAACATATCGCGAAAAACTATACAGGCACGCCTCAATATCGTAACATCCATTGAACAGTAGTTTACAATTTCTTTGGCAAAATCGAACACATAATCGGCGTCTTGCAATTCGCGGTACCAGGCAAGTAATTATTCGCGGTCCGCTGTACGCATCGTGTCAGGAGAATAAAATTCTAGAGCAGGCAGAGGTCCCACATAATTTTGATTTTCCGGCACATTGAACAAGTGGGGAAAAGTACCCTTTGTAATAGTGCCCGTTAGTCCGAACGCTTTTGGTAGTGCACTCAGAGGCATGTGGAAGTAGTGCAAACTGTGGAGAAATACTAATTTTCCGAGCCGCATTGTGATAATCTTCGTGCCGTTCATTATCAGTGAGGGAAGTGTCGTTTTTTTCTCTTCGATCAGATAGCGCAAAATGAACTGCGCGTCAAAGCCCCCTGCGTTATGAGCGATTACAATTGTACGCGAAAACCCTCCTACAGCCTCCATGGCTAGCTCTACAAGCTGCCCTACAGGATTATGTTTGAATACAAACTCATGTATGCCGCAATGCTCGCACGGCTCGTCTATAGAATCATTGTGACAGCACATTGAACAAACGCGCTGGGCAACACATAGGCTCGGTTCGTGAACGAATGTACGCGCATCACCCTTCACAGATGTGCACTGCTGTGTTTCAAAATCATAGAAAATAAAAATAATTTTTGCATCTACAGAACCTCGTATCGGCCTGATAAAACATAAATGATTAAATGGCTGCATCGATCTACATATTTTGCAGAAGCCTACACTGCATACGTGCTTCCTTTTTTTCTCCAAAGGTCTTATTGGCTGGAAGCATTTACGGCAGCGATGAAGAGATTCGCAAACAGAGGGTTTTCTACCGCGACCCCCGCTCATAGTTACTTTCCCCGATCTATGATTACGCAAACATTCTTCCCCGAAAAAGTCGCGATTGCATGCGACGCACCTGATCGTATCGTTTGAGTCGGCGTTGCATCGCGGTGTTGCCCCGCACCGTGGGCATTGTGCTTTCGAGCATCGATGATTAAACACGCGATATAACGTATTGCAAACCGTGCAAAACCCCGAACTACCGACAGCTGCTCTGAGGTTTAGAATTGGTTCGAAATGATGTGAACGTTCGTAGTATAAGATATACAGAGTGTGCCGAATTTCTCCTGCAGAATCCAAAACTTTTTGTGTACCATTGAACAGGGCTGTTTTTTTACGACGACCTAAAGTCAGAAACTCAAAAACTACAATCGCAATACCGTCCTGCGCCAAATAGTCTTGATAGAGTGTAATCTCATGTATACCACATCCATCTCGCAGTACATCGACATTTGCAGCTCTGGTAAGCTCAAGTGCTCTCTCTCTTTGCAATGAACCATTTACCTGCCTAATACCTTGCCACTCGGCGTGTAGTTCTCCTGTTCGTATTTCACCGCGTTCGGCGTATGCTAAAGCTGCTACTAATGAACGAGGCAGACATAACTGATCGTCGTTGCGGATCGTTAGAATAGATTTCTTTGCAACACCCTCGTACGTTAAACCCTTTCTTCCTATACCCTCGACACCCTTGACAATGCACACTTTAATATTACATGAGTCATCGATATTCATAGATGCTGCGCTTTGGGCGACGCTAGTTATTAATTGCCATATATCTTCAAAGGTATAGTCCCGAACTGGTCGAAAAGAAAGCCATACAGCCCCGTGGGCTAAACTACTTGATGTGTATGAGATGCCTGCGTAATCGCCGCCCTCGCAATTGACAGTTATTTGCGTCAACAGATCGCGAAAAGCTCCTTGAAGCCAATTCATAACACTAGTTCCTGAGGGTGGCTGACGAATACGTATTGTTAGTTCACGGCCCCGAAGCTTAAAACGGCTAAAATAACGCGTGATATTCTGAAGAATTTCTAAGCGGGCTCCGGGTGGCTGCACGTCTCCAAACGGCTCGTTGTTAGCTCTGTTTCGCGGTCTACCGGATCCTATCTGCGTTTCTGCAAAAAGAAAAATACGTATGAACATCCGGAATTTGTTGCGGCTAACTACTATAGAAAATTATAGATAATTATAAGGAGTACCTCATTCAGAATTTGACACGCTTATAAAGTATTTTCATCGTCAATAAAATGGGCTGCCCAAGTCCCTGTATCACAAAAAAACTTCTACTTACTTTTTTAACTTAGCACCAAAGTAAAAATATTTACCTGAGTTAGCATCGGGGAGCTGTTGAATCCAGCGACCAATTCTCTGAAAATATTGCTCCTCTTCTTCTTCTTCATTAATCGGCCACAATCCATCATAGAGGCCTAGTTGATTCTCAGGGAAAACCTCTCCTTCGTCTACCGCAGATCTTGTGATAGGTATGTCACTGTCTGCGCTGGAAACCGTTATTGTTGAGTAGGTCGCCTCTTCGTGATTCTCTGTTACAGATGCTGAAAAAATAAATTCTAAATAAGTATAAATAGTCAATTTGTCTAGTACAAATTATATGTATTTTCAAGTACTTACGCTGTAATAGATCCGGTGTTTGCTGTGGGTGTTCCACCACGTCCACAGTACAGGCAGTATCACCGCCCCGCCGCCGCCATTCTCCGTCAGCGAACCTGCGGTTTTAAAAATTTTATTTCATGTCTCAGATGTGCATAATTTGAAAGCTTACGATTTACGGTGCGTTGTGCATGGAGAGCCATCACCACTTCCTCAATAGCGTGAGTTGCCTCGTCCAGGGCTGTCTGCATGCGAAGATCCAGCGCCTCCTCCTCCTCAATAGCGTGAGCTGCTTCATTCAGGGCCATTTCTTCTTCGTTTGTTGCGTCCATGAGCTCACGATAGCCTATAATTATGTGATAATATAATTGTTAATGATTGCACGAAAAATATTCGTAAAATTTGATGAAAAATTGTGAGAAAAATATTTTTTAAATTATTCTGTGTTTTTTTGAAAAGTCAGATCGCTCTGGGCTTTAAAAGAATATTTTTCAAAAATATTTTGCTTATAATATGACGAAGAATTATTTTAGTCGTATTTTACCGGAGGCGTGGGTTCGATTCCCGCCCGAGACATTTTTTCAAAAATATGTTTTGTGAGTTTTTTCAAAATGTCAGATTGCTCTAGGCTTTAAAAAATACTATTTTTCCCAAAATATTTTGCGTCTAATATGACGAAGAATTATTTCAGACGTATTTTTTACGGAAGGTGTGGGTTCGATTCCCGCTCCGAGGGATTTTTTTTTTTTCAAAAAGATTATTTTTCCGAAGAATACACTTTTAAATTATTTCAAACAAATATTAAAAAATTATTTTTAATTAAAATCAAATGACTTTAATTAATTAAAATTTTATTCATTTTTAATTGACTGCCTCCTCGGCGAATAATCGGTGTGCCAATCACTGAGTCCTAAAGCCACACTTGCCGCACAGTGGTTGACAATCCGCACTGTCATTGGACACCCAGTTATTGTCCGGGTGCCAATCACTGTATCATGTGATCACCATTACCGCACAGTTATTGGCCACATTTTTTTTATATACACATCGTTACTTCTTTTGAATATTTCGCGTATAATATAGAGAAGTCTGATTTAAGCGGCGTTCGCCAGGAGACGCGGGTTCGAATCCCGCACCGAGACTTTTTTTAAATTTAATTTTCATTTTTTATGAAGCTGATCTATCTATCTATTTATCTATTGTACGTGAAACACCTACCTCTGGCTTCAGTAACAAGCCCCCTGATGCATGGGGCATCTTCTAGGCCCCGGCGTTGCAACTCCTTAAACACACACATTACCACGCACTGCCCGTTTAATATACCTCTATTATATGCTATGGTGATAGCACGTAGAGGCGCCCACCATATAATATATCGTAGCCGGCTCAAAAGTCTCTCGCCCGATAAATTCTGAAACTCTTCGCACCACTGATCATGGCAGTGGCGTCTGAGATGAATACTGCGCAACTTAACTAATTTTAAAAAATCGCGAATACTCGTGCGAACTGTGTAATCTGCCATTATCAATAGACGATACAGTACTCTCGTTGGCTGTCTTATGACTGACTGGCCGACTGACTAAATTCTATATTTCCGAGTGATATGCGACAATTCCGTAGCATAAAGACTTATGTTCAAAATTTTATTGATTTGCACTTTTTTCATACCTATAATAACGCGTGATCGCGAGCGTGCAAATACAATTTCTCACGATATTCCGCGAGATATATGATACGGGTATAGACAGGTCCGTATAAAAGATTTACCCACGGTTTGATTCCGTGGTATCATATGAATGCTTCATCCGGTTCTCGTATGAACGCTTCATCCGGCTATCTAAACTCATCCATTACCTATACACATGCATCGCATCATGCTTGACCGTGAACCTGAAAGAACGTCTGCAATACTGCAGACGGCGCATTCGCGACTTCCTGCGTTCGCAGGGGGCGAGCGGCTCGCGCTTGGGGGCACGTGCCGTCGAGCGCGCGGCCTTCATTGACGGCGTACTGCTGATGCTGCATTTGCAGATGTCCTCGCGACGTGCGCATCTGTTGCTATCGTCCGGCGGCACGAGCTATCACGCTCACCGTGTCTCCACCTGCGCTCTCGGGGGGGAAAGGAGGGCTGGATGGTGGCGACTGCTGCGATCCAACGCGAGTAGCCGTCAGTATACAACGGGAGCGTGCCTTGATTAAATCAAAATTAGTGACGGTCGAAGTGACGGTCGACGTAACGTGACAGAAGCGACGCAACGTAACAGAGTGAAGTTTTGCGAAAAGTTTAATAAAATAGTTCACGATGTGCTATAGAACCCCTTTTGGGGGTCGCGAACCTCTTTTGGGGGTCGTAATCGCCGAGGATGGGGATCAGCAGCGCCCACGTCCGCCTCGGAATAATATGCGTGAGTTAATTTTAATTTTAATTTTAATTTTAATTTTAATTTTAATTTTAATTTTAATTTTAATTTTAATTTTAATTTTAATTTTAATTTTAATTTTAATTTTAATTTTAATTTTAATTTTAATTTTAATTTTAATTTTAATTTTAATTTTAATTTTAATTTTAATTTTAATTTTTATTTTAATTTTAATTTTTATTTTTATTTTTATTTTTATTTTTATTTTTATTTTTATTTTAATTTTAACTTTAATTTTAATTTTTATTAAGAGCGCGTCCGATATGCTGGGGAGGTCGAGCGACGACGTCGTCAGCCTCAGTTAAGAGCCGCCGATTACGTCAGCCCGCAATCACCGCCGGATGCCCCTGTGCAATACAGGCTGTGGTACAGGGAAGATGGGGCTGCACCAATACGTGTCCCCATTTTTGACGATCGCCCTTACGCACATCCGCGGCGTTCTCGACACCAAGAGGATGGTAAGAGTGATTACCAAAATTTCAAATGATCGTGATAATAAATAAATAATTAAAATTAAAAATTAATTTTTGCAGGAAGGAGGCCCGGAGAAGAGCCGATCGAAAACGAAGAAGGAGAGCGATAGCGGCGTAATATCACCGCGGATAACGAACAACGGTAAAATAATAATATGCTATTGTTTTATTTAAATTATTTATTTAATTATTTAAATTATTTAATTTAAAATTTTTTATTTCAGGAGTCACGCTGCCGTCAAGAAAAAAAATGACAAGAAAATAATAAAAATAATAACAATAAAAATAATAATTATAAATTAAAAATAAATATAATAATAAATTAAAATAAATATAAAAACCCGTGGTTTATTACAAATAATAATCATGTGGTGCACTATGGTGAGTCCAGAATTCTATCCCCCCCTCCCACCCCCTACACCTCTTATCTCCGCACACCACGGCTGCCCGAAAAAAATTTCGGACTGCCGCGGAGTGGGGGAAAAAGAGTGGGGATGGGAGTGGGGATAGGAGTGGGGGTCGCCATAGTGCACCGCATACTACTAGTATTTATAAAATACGCACACGCACACGTACTTTGACGCACGCTGACAGACACTGACACACACACACACATAAACTCTCGCCCACATAGAAACACACGAAAGCACGCACGCAGACACACACACAAATTCTCGCACACATACAAATACACGAAAGCACGCATGCATACACACACATAAACTCTCGCCCGCATACAAACACGAACGCACGCACACACACGTAAACTCTCGCCCACATACGAACTTCCAACTTTTATGAGAAAGCGATATGAAAATGTCAACTTCCAACTTTTATGAGAAAGCGATATGAAAATTTCAACTCGTAACTTTTATGAGAAAGCGATATAAAAATTTCAATTTTCAGCAATTTTTCGTTACGTCGGAGTTTGTTCCATGCCGTCACATCTTCAGTGTACGCAGGTACTTCGGACTGCCCCTTTTTTCGCTCGAACTCTGTCAGCCGAGATGCACGAAACAGTACTTTCTGGAAACGCAGCAGTCATCAGAAATTCCGCAACCAGCCGATCTTACAAAAAATAATGCAGTACCGTCGATGTCAAAAGTGGTAGCTAAAAAAACCATTACAGCTACAGAAAAAATAAAAACAACCACTCCAATAGCCACGGAACTGTTAAATCTGGCAGTAGAATCATGCGGCTCTCGATTTGAAGGTAGAATCTCGCTCATGAAGGAAATCTGTGAATCGTGGAAACAGGGCTGCGGGGTCACAATTATTAGATCAGGCTCCGTGAGGAATAAGTCGATTGAGACTGTACCGACCCATAGGTACGAACAGTTGTCACAACACCAAGATTTGGAGGTCGCGGGTGAGATCAACAATAACATGTCGAGATTATTTGATGAGCAGTGCAGCTTTTCGGACTCTGGTATCGTCAAACCTCACGGAAATGAGAAATTACCGGAAAGGGTTTCGACCGATGAACACTCTCAAGCGGGACTCACTATCGCGAGTAATGTTAGTTTATCGCAAATAAATATGCTCATACCAATAAAAACTTTTGGACGACCATCACGTTACTTGTCAACAACCAGCGGCTTTACGAGACGTAAACAGGTCGCAAAACGGTTCGCTGACAAGTCCAATGAGGAAAAGGTATACGACATGATGAGCTGGTTGATCAAGGACTCGTTAATTGACATGGTAATGAGAGGAGAGCATTGTATCAGGAAAAACGATTTGGAGCTCAAGAAGCTGAAAGTCTCGATCGCCGACGATTCCGTCGATTTAAATCTGTTAATCCCGTATTGCGAATCGAGCGCATTTGCTGCATTAAAAAAAGCTGTGGGATTAAAGAAAAAGAAGGACGCGTTCGATTGCGGTCGCTGCAAGAAGAGCATCATCGACAGCTCCGTCATCTGCGATCATTGCCTTGTATGGTACCATTACAAGTGCGTGAATTTAAAAAAGGAGCCGAAATCTGTTTCGTGGTTCTGTCCAATATGCGCAAGGTCCAAATAAATGTCGACAGGCGATCCAGATGCCGGAATAGTTACTACGCGAAGATCGGGCATACCAATTTTATTTATAATTTTTTAAAAATTATTTCTACTAAACAATTATATTTCAGTTTGATGCTTATAAGTAATCCGTCGTACTGCATTGTTTGACATATTATGTAGCAGTAGTTTTTCGTTCGTTTTTAATCGTTTTTTATTGTAACATGTACGTAACATAACATAACTTGTAACTGTAACGTGTCATTATTTTATAATTTTTACTAAACAATTATATTCTAGTTTTAGGGTTATAAGTACTCCGTCGTACTGCATTGTTTGACACATTGTGCAACATTAGTTTTTCGTTCGATTTAATCGTTTTTTATCATACTTGTAACAACAGTAACAGTAACTGCAACATGTATGTACTGTATAGTATTATTGCGTAGATTGCAAAAAAAGAAAACGTGTTTATTTTATGCGAAAATAAACCATTATTTGCCATAATGGTGTTCTGTTAATTTAAAAACCCCCTAAATTCGATGATAAGTTTTTTAGGAGCTCCACTTTCAAGGAATAATAATAAAAACGTCACAATCCCTCGTAACATAAAATACCATCTATTCCACGTTTAGTACTCCGCTGTTGCTTAAATGTTTACGAGTGCACGTGAAATATTGGTAAACAGTAGTCAAGGATTCCACAAGCTTACAGTTTAAAGACACATTCGAAACGTATTGACATATGATAGGCACTTACCTGCTGCTTACAATAATACCTTCGAATAAATTTCCCATATTATGCGTTCATGGAATAATTAATTAGTTTTTATGACAAAGTTTTATGCTATGTACACATGACAAAGTCTTATGCCACGTACACACGACGTATGACAATGTATTATGCCGTGTACACACGACACACGACAATCGGACAATCTACGCTTAACAGCATGTGAAATACCGCGGTCGGTAATAAAAACTGTAATAAACTTTCCCACGGATTTTGGCATATACGGTCAAAAATGCAACTATCTCTCTTGCACTCATATGTTGCGTGGCACATGTTTCACCTCGCCTTAAGGGTATGAGAGACCTCTCTTTCCCCTTCCACCCGGAAGTCAGTAGGAAATATCAAAGCTTCGAATGCAGAGACGATAACCGGAGTGGTAGGCCCATAATATTTTCCGTGTGGCGGCTGTCGTGTATCGTGGTTGTTCGTGTTGTATGTCACAATTCATTAGTTCCTATTAAGCATACAATTTTTTGTGTATCGTATACCAGCGTGCTATTATCAGTTCATATTAAGGCAATGTGGAATTACTCTGTCGGTATCAAACACCCGAGTTTCGGCATTCTTGAAAAAAGTCCATTATAGTACAGGTTTTATGAACTAATAACAAGTGAGAGACAACACGGACGGCGCACGATACACGAAAAATTGTATGCTTAACAGGAACTAATAAATGGTGAGACACAACACGCACGACACACGAAAAATGTTATGCTTAATAAGAAGTAATAAATGGTGAAAGACAACACGCTCGACACGCGACACGCGACACGCGACACGCGACACGCGACACGCGACACGCGACACGCGACACGCGACACGCGACACTCGACACGCGACACGCGACACGCGACACGCGACACGCGACACGCGACACGCGACACGCGACACGCGACACGCGACACGCGACACGCGACACGCGACACGCGACACGCGACACGCGACACGCGACACGCGACACGCGACACGCGACACGCGACACGCGACACGCGACACGCGACACGCGACACACGACACACGACACACGACACACGAAAGGGTATGAATAGCCACATCGAATATTATTTAAGCGCTCTACGAACTTATTTTTTGTTTGAACAAAACAAGTACCGCCATTTTTTCTTAAGTTTTTTTACTTTGTCTTTTTTAAATGTAGTGCGCATTTCGACGCTCGGCGGCCAGGCTGACTCTTTCGAAGAGGCGGACGGAAGGCGAATCTGCGGCGTACGCGAGATGCTCGAGCGTTTACAGCAATCTCGAGGTAAACTCAAAACTCCCTTTCGCTTAATGAACAGTTTGTGATGCAATATAGAATTCCCAAAGGTCCAGTAAAAAAAATCTCAGAAAGGTCTTTTGTTTTATTTAAGATAAAAAAAAAATTAAACGTTCCACGAACGCATCATTCTGAAGGACTGGGATGGTGCTCGCAAATAACGGTGTGCGACAGCGTTACTGGGTTCGCGTAAGCGAAATAATTTCTTTATTATGAGTTACAATGAAACCGCGTGTTGTGGAATAGATACGGAACACGGAGCGCGTGTTTACCAGATCGCCGGCGTCCGTGGTACTGACTGCCTTTTCGTGGCCGCAAGACATGTATATCCCGCGTACCACGAAAGCTCTCGAACAGTCGAGAAGCTTCTCTCCCAACGGTCGCGTGGCCGGCAAGGCGGGTCACTACAATTCCTTCGAACGAAATTATTAATGAAATTTTTTCTTGTCGATTTTTTTCTTTGTCTATTTCACATATAGTGCGCATTTCGACGCTCGGCGGCCAAGCTGGCTCTTTTGAAGGGGCGGACGGAAGGCGAATCTGCGACGTACGCGAGACGCGTGGGAGTTTACACTAATGTCGAGCTGAAATCAATTTTTTTTTCGATTAATGAACAGTTTGTGATGTAATATAGAATTCCCAAAGGTCCAGTAAAAAAATTCTCGAAAATGTGTTTTGTCTTAATTGAGATAAGCAAAAATTAAATGTTCCATGAACGCATTATTCTTTCGAACGAAACTATTGCCCACTTTTTTAAACTTTTTTCTTTGTCTATTTCATATGTAGTGCGCATTTCGACGCTCGGCGGCCAAGCTGGCTCTTTCGAAGGGGCGGACGGGAGGCGAATCTGCGGCGTACGCGAGCTAAACTCAAAACTCCCTTTCGCTTAATGAACAGTTTGTGATGTAATATGCAATTCCCAAAGTATACGTAAAAAAAACCCTTTTTTATTTACGATTTTTTACATTTCATTTAAGCATTCCACGAACGCATTATTCGTACCGAATTTCATTTAGTATTTTTTCTTTGTCTTTTTTTTAAATGTAGTCCGTATTTGAAAGCTCTAAAGCGAAACTGGCGTTTTTGCGGGCCCATAAGTTTCATCTTACATTATGTCTTTCCTTCGATTGCTCACTTCGAAGACTCTCCCGTCGTAGATTCGCAAGTGTCGAGCCAGGTTATTCGGCGGATTTCGATGATCAGTCATTGTTAAATGCTTTCGACACTTCTCACATTATTTTCGTAACAAAATAAAAATCCTCTTTTCGTAGGACAGACTTTGCACACAGAGAATTGTCTTGACATCAAATCAACCGAAATTTGCAGATCTCCCGACAAAGAGCTCGAGGCAGCGACTTCGACCGTACTGCTTGCTGCGGCGCCATTTTCGCTCACCACGCTGACTCTTCGGTGGCGGCGCGAGAGGGGCCCGAGAGGGGCACGCGAGGGGTACGCTCGACGTTCGCTAGGTAGCGTTTCTGCGAAACAGAGGCCAACCGTGTTTACATTTTTGAGAACAAAGACTTCTCGTTTTTACGTTCGCAAATTTACAATGTCTACGAGCAGATTCTAACAAAAATTTAATATCTTTCTATTGAATATCTTTCGACTCTTCAAAAGTTCCAGAATTTTCGTTTCCTCCATTTATTACTCATATTATCGAATAAATAAACCTTGCGCTTGACACTAAAAAAAAAAAAAAAATTATTCAGGACATTAATCCCCTTATTTTTCATTCCAGGTAAAAAAATGCCGAAAAAATATTCTGATTGTTACGTCCTGCCCCTCGGATAACACTATTTTATTAATTAGCAATAATTTAATTTTCTTAAATTAATATTTGCTCATGAATCTTGCCTCCGTTAAAATTAGAATTTAAGTATTTTCTTTCCATTTCCGTTCACACGCTCGAATTATGTATACTCGATTTTTGTCGTCCGGTCTTTTGATTTTCTCTTTCTCGACCGGACGCTAATATCAAATTTCTGCAAATCCATATCCGCTAGCGCCAGACGCGAGCGATCGCTCTATTTTATTATACTCTTTTCGAGTCTTTTCTGTGCTCGCGCGTGGCGTGCAAGCTCAGGGTTTTTGGCTGCTTCACGGCAACTATCGCTACCGAAATTAGTCAGTCTCTACCGAACTCTTGGTCTGACCGGTCTTCTATCGGCAGTCCAATATTAATAAGTCTACATCGAACACTCTAACTGACCGGTTTTCTACTGGCAGTCTTTACCAAAACCTCGAAGCGAACAGTCGGACTGGTCTTCCACCCGTCCACGAGAAAAACTAACGTACTTAGAATAAAACTCGCGAACTGATCGGCCTCGACCGACAGTTATAACAAACTCGAAAATCCCTCGAAAATCAACCTAAAATAAATTCAATGTGCTAATATCGAGACAAGCTCGATTAAAATTTAATTCTATCAAATATTATTTACGCACGGTAATTCCCAGTCATCAAGTGTAAATCCGCAATTGTCATTTAAATAAATCTGCAACCATTCAAATTCTAACCGGAACAGAATAATTATTTCGTACGGAGAACGGACCCGTTTTATCCAGTTACGTACATGTCCTTCCTATTCCTCGACCTCTGAGGCTCGCGATCCGGCTCTCACCTCTGAGCTGCATGCGATAACGTTTAAAGGTACCTCTTATCGCTGCAGACAAGTATCTCGTTCGCCGCGACTCGACGAGCACAAGTCTCGTATTTCTAAATAGACCGCTGAGACGTAACACTGATTTTTTTTTAATTGCATGGATTCATGCACTCATTAGTCATAACAAAAAAATTACGGAAGATGATGTTAGAGATTTTTTTCCTTCTCGTAAGGAAACGTTCTCGTATTAGAGAATTTCGTATCTCTAATACCGAATAGGCATGCGTTATCGAGCGACTGCGTTCGCGAGTAGCTCGATTGTGTACAGCAATTCAGAGCTAAACTTGACTAGGTGAGACCGGGACAAAATGGTGCAGCGAGGCAAAACGGGATTATGAGACGAAACGCATTTTCCAATAACTTTTGGATGATGGCAATGGTCGTCCGTGGGGCAAAACGGGCTTCAAAATCCGGATGTATCGTTGGGACAAAATGGGGCATTTAAAAATCCCATTTTGCCCCGCTCTCCCCTACATTTTCAATAATGAACGATTTGCGATGTAATTTTCAATAAACAAAACAAAAAATCAAGCATATTAAAGGTGCTGAAAAGATTAATTTTGCATAATAATAATTCGAAAGTGTTATTGACAAATTGATGAAAAATAAAATTGTTCAACAAATGTCCCGGAAACTAAACTTCTTTTTTTATTAAAATAATTCGTTCACTTTTCTGAATACGAATAAACTTTTGCAGATTTTTAAATTTAATTTGATTTTTTTAATACGGTTTCAATGTATAGAAAGTCACAAAATTCGAAGTGAATTTAATAACCTAAAAAAATTCGTATGTATTTAAAAAAAAATTAGGTATCCGGGAGATTTGTTGAACAATTTTATTTTTCAACAATTTGTTAATACACACAACATTTTGGAATTATTATCATGCAACATAAATCTTTTCGGCACCTTTAATGTGCTTAATTTTTATCACATTTTTATACTATCGAAAAGTGTTTGCAGTTCTCTCTAATTTCTCTGATAAATTTTCATATCCCTTCCTCATAAAAGTAAAAATGATTAATTCTCATAACGTTTCCTCGTAAAAGCTGAACATTGAAATGTTCACAAACTCGCACCTACCTGTTGTTGATTTCGTTGAACAGATTTGTGTATGACACGCATTTTGTAATAGTGCTTTCAAGGATAACATTTGCTACGATCGTTGTGGAACATTTAGAGCGCACGCTGGTAACTTAGGTCGTCAAACGAGCGCGAAATGAAATTCAACTCACACTTACCTTTTGTCGTTTATATTCAACATACAAGCACTTTTACACTTGGGCCTCGATTCGTGCGGCCTCTGTTTCCGCAACAGTCCCCACCATGGAGCGAATATCGATCGACGCAGTAAGCTATTTGCCATGCTCGACAGTTAGTATGGGCGGGGCATGCGCAGCCTCAATTTTCGTGGGTGTCAGCGGGAGCCGGTCCGGCCGCTGTGAATGAAGTCGAGGCCCAATGTTATTTCGTATACGAGGATACTCTGCAAATGATAAAAAAAATAATTTATGGAAATACACCATTTGTGATTAACGTGTCCAAGATTTTTACACGGCTTATCATTCGTTGCGCATAGTTATTGGGATTGTTGACTACACCGCTCTAAATTTCGAAAATTTTGGTTCACGCAAATCTAAGTTATCACACCGTACGGCGTCGAATAAGAAAATTTAAAAAAAACTGCTTTTTAAATGTAATCATCTGCGCAGAAGTTTTCACATACTTCCCTTTGGAATAGTTCGCTTTCAGAGAATCTACTTTTGGGGTTTTGCTTTTTCGGGGAATCTACTTTCGGGGTTTTGCCTTTTCGGGGAATCTACTTTCGGAGTTTTGCACATTTCGGATAATTTACTTTCGGTGTTTTTCCTTTTCGGAAAGTTATTTTTCGGAGACTAAGATTTTCGGAGAAACTCATATTGGAGACTTGTTCGTTTGAAGAATCCCATTCCGGTGCCTTCATAATACCAAACAATGATTTTCTGAGTTGTAATCTTCTTTTATATTATCTATCTTCGACCTACAAATTTCGGCCTTTCAGACTCTTGTATTATCAGCTTTTCTATAAATTAATTTTCCAATTTTCACATATATCTGAACTTTAAGCTTTTGCAAATTGGAATATTGTAATTATAGCTCTGCGGAAATAAATGTGCGTTCACGCACACTTTCGGAACTGGCCACTATTTATTATTTAAATTTCGCATCATTTTCTGTCGTAGCTACAACCGTTTAACGATTGTTTAATCGGTTATATGGACTAATGATGGTATAACCTATCGTAAAATATATCGTCCAAGATATTCCGTTCGGAGTTTTGGACTTTCAAACATTAATCATTCGGAATTTCAACCCCGCCTCCGTGATTCCACCATCGGCGATTTTTTTTTCACGATGCAACCTCAAATCAACCGAATTTCTACCATCGCTCATTTTTTTCGGATAGGACCTCAGCAACCTAGGAAATCGTGATTCCACCATCGATGATTTTTTTTTCACGATGCAAACTACCATCGCTCATTCTACCATCGCTCATTTTTTCGGCAGCAACCTAGAACAACCGTGATTCCACCATCGGTGCATTTTTTTTCACGATGCAACCTCAAATCAACCGGAATTCTACCATCGCTGATTTTTTCGGATAGGACTGAGGCAACCAAAATTAATCGTTTTTCCACCATCTTTACTTTTTCAGTTCAGACTGCAGCAGTAGAGAACCGCGATTTCATAATCTCTGTTTTATTTGGTAACGACTAGAGCAGCACCCGCAATACAACCATATTCCTATAGCTCATTTAATCGGTTACGATAAACAATTTTTAAATGTTTGATCTCATTTGTTTGTTTCTTTTTAGTGGATCGACCCGATCGACCCGGATTTTCTTTCTTGATGTTTTCTTCTCGGTAACTTTATTCCTCGAGTTATGCTCAGTACGTTCGTCTTTCAACAGGAACGACGTCCATCTCCGCCAATATGATTTGACGTCTTCCGTGTTGTCCAGCTTCTTTCTATTTTGTAATAGTTCGAAAATTTCTGTAATGAAAAGATTATAACATACCTTTACAATGTTTATAATAAAATATATGTTATAATATTCATTATCATTATACTCACCAACTATATCATTGTCTTCCTCATCAGTTATAATGCGTCGTTCGAGAGAAGCATCATAACCGGGGATTGTGAAGCATCATTGCGTTTCACAATGATGCTTCTCCCGAAGTTGGATTTCATTTTGTCCAGTTGAGAATGGAGGTTTCTCTTCGTTAGTAACAAAACTTGACGTCTTCAACGTCAAGTTTTGACTCTGAGAAAAATCCCGAAAAGCCTGTGGAAAAGGTACCGTAGATTAATGATTGTGTGAAAAATATTTGTTTCATTCGATTCCTCTTTCTGTTTACATTTCATTACAGTTTGAAGAGACGTTGCCACATTTGTTCGGAGGGTCGTCGAAGACGCTGCCAACCGATGGAAATGCGGCCAAGTGCGACAATGAAGTAACACTTTCCGGCGCAGGTTTCGATGAGTTACGTAATGTCTTGGACAAATCGCCTGTCCCGAACAAAGTCTCAGATACAGATGAGGAAAAGCAGCATCCGTCGAGAAAACAATCGCACTCTTCAACGTCAATTTTTTACTTTGAGAATAATTCCGAAAAGCCTGCGGAAAAGGTACTGTAGACTAACAAACGTGTGAAGAAAAACAAATTGTCAGAGGATTAAAAAAAACCGATGACTTAAGTTGTTTCAAAATCGCTAACATTCTTATAATGTGGATTGATTTTAGACGGCAGCAGCAGGAACAAGAACAAAGCCGACGATAAAAAACGAGCGGATAATGAAAAAACCGGTAATATATGAAAAAAGTGACGGTACACTTTCAAATATCGGTACCAACCATGATAAAGTTTATCATGCCGAAAAACATAATACGTCGAGAAAACGATCGTTGCTTGTAACGGCAATGGACGATAGTGACGATAACCACCAGACTGGCAATGCGTACAAGAATTGGAATAAAAATGATCACGATGTCACTAGTGGAACCGAGGATGAAACAAAGTTAAGCGTTAGACGAAAGAAGAGCCGACCCACCGGAAGCAACGATGCCGTAAAATATATTTGTCAAACTTTAAATGCATTCTTTTCACGGATACACTATTCAAATGCCCGAAATCTGTGTCTGTGTGTATTGATTTGCTTTTAAAAGTCAAGACACAGGTCTGGTGAGTCGACGAATAGCATGTCGTACACAGAAATGCAGTCTCTGTCCAACTGTGGCATCGATGAGGAGAAGAAGAAACTTGATGAAACTTCGGAGGAGATCGCATAGCAAATGCAACTAGCTTTACGATGTGCCTTGAAAAGGTCGTACAGGTAGAGAAAAAAGTGCATGCTAATAAAATATGCTAAACAGCAGTCAGCGGGTGAAGGTCTTTCGAAACTGATGAGAAAACACATCACAACACAACACAACAAAACAAATTATTAAGACTGAACTTTCGGTGCATACACGTGTCTTTTTGAATTAATCGTGAGCCATTCTTCGGTACACGGCATGAATTCATCGTTATCTTCGACATAGAATATATTGCCCAATTCTGTGACCTTTTTTTTAGTATTCCGCGTGTTAAGTACAACGCACTATTTTTCATTCTCTGCCATATTCGCAACACATGTGTGGACATGCGATGCAAAAACAATCGACTGTAAAATAAAATTATGTGGTAAAAATCAGGGTCCATAATAAAATAAAAAGCGGACAATGTTTTAAGTACACGGAAATTCTCGGCACGGCGAAGCATGTGCGAACGCAACAAATGCGCGAGAAAACCAACAGATTTTGTAACCGTGGTGTTGTAAAAGATTCCATTTATATTAACTCAATTAATTAATCTTTCATTCCACTACCACGTTAAAAAAGACAACGATTCGCAATGTCCAACAGACATGTGTACGTACTTTAGGTCGATGAGATGAAATGGGAATCTTCAAGGGTCCGACCTGACGATGACTTGATATCTCCGTGATCCAGTAACCATTAGTATAGACTTGGAAAGTCCGTCGAGGCAAGTGTAACCACGAGATGGTTCGGTGGATGAATGCTGTGCTGTACTGCGCTGCGCTGCTACTTTGTCAGCACGCTCCTAGCGTAAATGTTCGGCACAACTTAGTGCAGGCAAACGATCCTAATCCACGCAGCGCTGTTAATGTACTGTACGCAGACGAGCGCTGCGGCGTTTCTTGATTGTATCTGTAAAAGAAAGGTTATGATTTCTTATTAACTTTTTTAACTAGATAAATAACAGTGTTGTGACCGACAGCAGTGGATGCGCGGTTGGCGCACGGCTCCGGTGGTCTCCAAAGTCAAGCAAGATCGTTCGCGGTCAGTGCTTGGATGGGTGACCGCTTAGCCGTGCGCTAGCTGGCGCATCGACCGTTGAGCGCGAGGCGCTTTCTTCTGAAACTTTGGTGTTTCTGCACTTTACTTAAGGTGCAAAAATACCGGAGGATCAGTAGAATATGGCCGTCTGCACCCGCACGGGTTTTCCTCGTGTCCCCGGCAAATGCGGTACAGTGTAGCTAAGTCGGCTACGGACGCACTGGAAGTTAGGTAGCTTAGCTGAGTGCGGGTAGGGAGTGCTAGGGGGAATCGGGATGGGGTTCCGTAAAAGCCCACAACGGTATACGGTGGAAAAATTGAACAAATATAAAATAACAGTGTTGTGAAGGATTGTATTTATATTGCTTCGATTAATTGAACTTTAATTTCGCTATCACACGACACAACTTGGTACACATAAACAAATAAAAAAATATCTTTTGCAAATGTTCGGCACTTCGGAACACGTGTACGAATGCTACTAGTGCAATTTCAATGATTGAACATAAATATTTGTATTAATGTTAAAGAAAGCGTTACTATTACGTCGGATGAAAGTGGCAAACAGTTACGTATGCATAGTCATGCACGGTCTCGATAGTAAATCCCCCCCGGGTAATACTGCGAAAAGCCATCATTTATACCAATTAAGTTTTTTAAAAAGAATAATCATAAAAAAAAGAGATTTGAACTACATTCGTCGAAATTTCAATGCTACATGCAGACTCTCGCTCAAGCATACAATTAATACTATCCATTATTATTACTATCAATAATACACATTCTATGTTTTAGCGCGGAACTAATATCGCGGCAAAGTATGGGTGACCCGTGTGACGAGGACAAGAGATCAGATAAAAAAAGGAAACTATCTGAAAATCATAGCAATGTACAAAAACGACTGCGGAAGCAATGGAAGAAAATAATGAAAGATGAGCCGCCCATAACCGGCGAAGAATTATTGCAGAGATGTAGCACAATTGATGAGGTAAATATATATTAGTCGAGTCCATAAAATCTACGAATAAAGTAAAAAATATAATCAAACTTCGTTGCAGTTACATGAAGCACGTCTTAAAGTGGGTGCAGCGACAAGTTCAGGTAAAGTAAACAGAGGCAACACTGGTACCAATGAAGTCAAGAGACGAATCACCAAGCGTAAATTGAGCAGCAGCAGCAGCGGCAGCGGAAATATCGAAAAGGATTAGTTTACTGGCAATATTGAAAATAACGCAGAAAATCAGTTGCAGATGTAAGAGACAATGAAACGATTAACTGTGAGCTTCATAAGATGTACAATAACGAGGAATATCACGAAAATTATTATGAAGAAGAAGAAGAAGAAGAAACAAATGATAGTGAAGACGAAGCGGCAGATGACGATTGTTACGGACTCCGTAACCACGTTGTGTATTTTTCCGAACGAAAACACTGTAGGCTTTCCCGAGCAGCATCCCCACGCACCCGGATAGTGCGTCTTGAATGAATATCATAGGCTCGCTTGAGCAGCGTCCTTACGCATCTGTATACTACATGAATGAACCTCGTATGCTCTCCCGAGCAGCATCCCCGCGTTCCGCGCGGCGTACGATAGCCCCAAACTTGGGAACACACTTGCTCTAGCCACGCGTCTAGCCACTTAGCGGGCCCTGATAACCAATCGCCTACGCGCAACACTTGCCACCGCGGCACGCGTTTAACTTGCCGCGGCACTCCGGGCAGCGGCCCTAGTAGGCCAACCATTAATTATTTTTTCAGCAGAGACTAGATGCACCACGCACGCTCTTTAATAAGATATTAATTTTACGACCATAAGTTGTCGCCCACGCGTGATATGTTCTAAATTCATCGCCTTAAAAGGGTAACGCTACCGATAACGTCTCATAATAATTCTTTCACACCGAAGATACCGCCCGAGTACATCTCTGCATACTTTCTTATTTCTTCCACGAATAATATTTCGATGGTCATAATTAATACATTATATGTGCACTTGCCGCCTCTGTACTAGACCAAAACTCTAGGCCCGCCGCGATCAGAGGGCGCCGCTACCAAAAATCTCCTATTACTTCCTTCAGAACAAATCCACCGCCTTGCCACACCTAAAACTTTATTAGGAAACTGCATTAACCCCACCATGCTACACGACTAACCATAGGAAGTATAGGGAACGAACTAGTATATAAGCTAAGCCTTTTTCGGCTAGAATCAGTTATTCCACCAGCCTCATAAGCTGCAACACTTCGTTTACACTCTACGGGGCGAGCAAAGCTCTGTTCGACGGAAGTTCCGATAGCCCTGCGCGGGTAAGTCTCGACGCTCTCCCGGAGTAGCCCTGCGCGGCTGAGTTTCAACGCTCCTGCGGAGTACGATCCAGTGACAAGTATCGCAACACCTGTATCGGCGCACAACGACGTTTAATAAAGATATATATATTGTGAGTACTTAAGACGGTTCTACAACTCTTCGTATATCCCTGCATGATCTCCACCACGTGCTACAAGACTCTCAGTCTCAGGCACCCTGTCAACGCATCATAAATCTTAGGCAGTAGAAGGCGAGGTCTCCGTCCCTGATGTAAAGGGCCAACGCCTTGACTCGAAAGAGAGACCGCCGTTACGTTCACTCAGCACGAACTCTACGTGAGCTCGTCCGGACGTAACAGATAACAACTTGAGTGCAGGCGAGCAGCAATTCGGCATGCTTGGAATTACAGACATATGTAACACGGAAGGAATATTGGAGTTAAAGCAGAACACAACGCAGCTGTACTTGTTTTTGTGTACCATTGCTATAGCGATTCATGGAAAAATAACATACATCCTTACAATTACAATATTCGAGGTTCTAAATTCATTGTTTCACAATGGGAATTTACCCCGTAATAAAACAATGTTTTGGAAAATGATTAACAAAAATGAAGAAGAATCGATAATGATACGTCATCTGTATTGTCAAAAATTATATGGTATAATTGGTCAAGGAAAGACCCCAAGTAGAAACTGTCGATGCAACAGTTGCGGGTCGAATGAAGAAAATACAAAACTGTCGTACTACATTCAAATGAAAATTGCGCCGCAATTAAAGCAAATTTTCACAGATCCGGCGTAGTCGACAATTTGCAGTACCGATTTAAACAAACAAAAAAGAAAAACGCCTGTATAGAATACATCTATGACGGAAGCATGTACAAAGAAATGACTCACGAGGGTAAATTGTTGAACTATAAATACAATTTTTCATTTACGATGTTCACCGATGGTTGCCAAGTGACAAAATCATCGAGATGTAGTCCATGGCCCGTTTTCCTTCAGTTCAACGGATTTTCACCGCATGTGCATGAACGGATCGCCTTATTAGCCGCACTATGGGTAGATAGTTCCAAGATGAGTAATTTTATTCCCTTCTTATGCCCGTTATCGAAGGGTTAAATGAGCTATACGAAAATGGAATAACGTGGATACATTCACGTGACGGAGAGATTACAAGCAGATTTGTAACACTAATTTGTACCGCGGATACTATGGCTAGAGCACCGCTACTCAATATGACGTTGTGCAACGGCCACTATGATTGTACGTTTTGCCTATCTCAACGGAATTCAAGATCCAACAAATAAGAATCAACGAAAATATGAAGCACAAACACTCGAAGATCAACGAGCTCAACTGAGTACACACAAAAGCCTTTTGAATGATATGAGTAGTAAGGGGTGCACTATGGCGACCCCCCACTCCCATCCCCACTTCTCGAGCCCCGCTGAGAGCGTAGTTCAAGGTGGTGGGAGGTGAGAGTGGTGATAGGTTCCGCAGCAGTCCCACTCTTACCCCCCACTCCTCCTCCAGCATATAGTTGGAGGTATGTGTGGGTGTGAGGGTGGGATGGTGTGCGTGTGAGGTATCGCCATAGTGCCCCACTGGTTTTTTTTTTTACTTTTATTTACAGAGTTACATTTTTTCTTAAATTTAGTTTTCATGTACGTTAAGATCGATGAATTCAATGCGATTATATACGGAGCCCAAATATCGCAATTCTAGACCTTTTTTTATAAGACAATGTTCTGCGATGTCGTCGAACAGTTCGTCATGATAGTTTAAAAAAAAACTAACCCTTAGAGGTAGGAAATTGACACTGAAATCCCTTTCGATATCGGCAATCACTTGTCTCCCATGTTTGGTGTTGACATTTCGCAATCTTGAGATTTTGTATATTTTCCGAAGATCCAGCTCCGCAATCATTTTATATTGTAGCTGTGAGGGTACACGTCCCGTGTCATTAAGTTTTCCCAATTTTTTCAAGTACATAACTCACTTTACGGATTAACGAAAAAAAAGAACAGTTTCGTCGGGTGTAACACCAGTGTTTCTTAACGTTTATTCACTGTATGAATTAATGCGCTCTTCGAAGGGGAACGCGCTAAGGTAACACTGGAGTTTCTTAACGTTCTGTAGAGCACACAGAGCACCTCTGGATTCCGTCTGTTTGAAACAAAGCCACGAGCACACTTCTGCTGTCTTCGGCGGTGGAAAATGGAGTGCTGGACAATCTTCGCATTCGTCCAAGTTTATGATTTTGCGTTCTGTAGCCTGTTCTAAGATTTGTACAGTCGGCTCACCTACGGCGTACAGTCGAGACCTCATGCCAACACTGCGCGCAATTTCGCGTAATTCATGATATAGTTCAGCCAGCGTGATGCCGCCCTTGTACCAGTGTATACCATGGCTGTACTTAGTCAGACAACTATTTATTTCTTGTATCCGTGGTGGCAATTCGTAGAGTCACAAGGATGAGCGACGATCCACACTATTCGACGTTGTGGTTTATCCACCGAACTCACAGCCATCTCTTTTGGCAATAACTCCCCATGCTTATCTTTTAAATACAGAATATCAAACACCCGATCTATACAAATCGTATCAAACACCCGATGTGGACAGCGTATATTGTCGTTGAAACCCCCGAATACGTTTTACGCTCTCAACAGGCGACAAAAGACTGAGCTGCCCTGAAGCCACTGTAACAGAATGGAAATCGTAAGCAATATTGCACGTGCAGATTGGAGGGGCAGAGTGGAGGAGTGATGATGATTTCACCTCGGAGTTTATTATTGTTACGTCCTGTGAATTTTCCCATAAAAATTTTAGATATATACATCAGGGAATTGGTTAATTAACCAAATATTTGAAATATATTAAATTGCTAAAAGTAAACATTGGAAAATTGCCATTGTTTAATTTGTTCAATTTAAAGTATCAATAAATACATAAAATACCAAACGGAGAAATCATCCATTTGGTAAAAATAATTAGCCTTCAGGTGCGACAGGTTGATGTACAGAGGTGACTGTACGAAGCAAGTCAACCGTACGAGAGTCGGTAACCTGAGGCGCAAAAATGCAGATAAGGATATCGGCGGAGTGCTCCTCGCAGTTGTCGAACATAGGCCTGCTTGTACAGCGCGTGTCACGATGGGCACGATGCTAAGAGCGACCGTCGGGCGTAATGAGTGCAGCACCTCCTGGACAGTGAATATCGATGAATACTAGATCATCGTTATAGTCCAGGAGTATCATAGTTTAAATAATAAATAGAAAAATAGATAGAAAACAGGTTTAAGGGATGAATACACGGGATTGACATAGCATTTTTGGAAACAATTATTAATAGATTCAGGAAATAAAATAGAGTCACGAAATAAAGGAGGAAAATTAAGTCATATCGTCATGATAACATTCAACATCAAAATTAAATAAAATATTATGAAAGAGGAATAAATATAAAAACAATAAATAGTCAATAAATAATCAAATAGCAAATAACGAGGGAAAATATAGAAAATTACGAAAACAGGGAAGAAATGTAAACCAATAACGCCAAAAATCAGGAAAATAATTAGATAAATATTGAGATAACAATTTGTGTCAACAAATGTTAACTTCGCAATGAAAGGTCGTACAACTTTCATTCAAATTTGTGTGTTTATAAAATCCGCGATAAAATTTAAGTAATAACAAATTAAGATGTCAAAATTGATGTGAACCTACGAAATAGGTAATATTTAATTAGACAGCCAAAGAAAGAAATCAGGTGATGAGAGTGGGGAGACGAGGCGCAGGTGTGACAGCGGTGACGCGGGGGTGTCCGGCACCGAGGTTATTTATTCGCGCTCCCACCGCCCATTCGGCACTTCTTCGCGACCGGGGCAACGACCTCAATCTTGTCTTGAGTAGTTAAATAAGGCCGGTTCTAACTCAAGGGATCTGCACCGACATTTACCGGCACTTTTTAGCTCAGACACGAACCACTTAGCTCGGACTCGAACCACTTGGTGGTGGTGGGGGGTGGGTGGGTGTCTGTGGGTGGTGGTGGGTGGGTGGGTGGTTTGGCTGAATTTTTTTTTTTTTGCATGAATCGGCGATCGATATGCTGTGGGTGGTGAAGAGGTGGGTGGTGGTAGGCGGTGGGTGGTTGAAATTTTATTTTTTTATTTTTACGTCAATCGACAAGCGGCATGCGGTGGGTGGGTGTTTGGGTGGTTGAATTTTTGAATGTATCGCTTGGTTACCCTTCAAGAGCTGTCAATGATCACCTATAATATAAACAGTAATAAATAAACACACCCGAGTTGAACTCGAATTTTCATCAAGCGGTTGTTTAGCCGATAATATATACAAACACTGCAAATATCTTAGACCACTTGTCACTCTTGAAAATTTATGACTATGATAAACATTTATAAACAAATATTGAATAGAACAGTTACACCCAATGAATGGATAATGAGTCAGGCCCTTGTTCGTCGTGAGACGTGGAGCTCATTTCTTAAATCGATACACTCATCGATGAGTCAGACCCTTGTCCTCAAAATTTCTTATAGGGGGAGGGTTTAAGTAAACAAACATCGTCGCACCGAATATTCAACGCTTTATATCGTGGTGTGTGTTTATAATATTGAGTGTATAAGACTCGAGAGTCGTGAGACGTGGAGCTCATTTCTTAACTCGAAGGCAAGATGAATTCAATCGATGGTGTACTCGCGGTTCATAATATTAAAAATCCGTGGGAATTAACGAAGGCTGAGCTGAAAAATATCACGAAACCTCAGCTTTTGCGGCATTGGAGCAAGCAAATTCATCATCTATGGGATCGGCTGCCCTCGCATCTCCATGCGGATGTTGAACTAGCTTCGTACTTGCCCTGTATGGAGCATTGGAATACGCCTGATATGCGAACGCATATCGATGGACCAGCACCGCGTCGTCGAGAATGTGAGCAGTGTATATGGAAAGCTGCGATGAATGCAAAGATAATAAGAGGGTATCAAAGTGTTGATGACGGAAAAAATAACAAAGTTTGTTAAAGAATATAAGGCGGAACTTATCGATGAGGCTGTCGGGATTTGGGGAGGGGTTAAGCCCAAAAATTGGTGGGGGATTGTGGGAGGGGTTCAAGCTTGAAAAAATCGGATGCTGCAAGTTTTACTCAGATCAAACCAGAACGTAATGCAGGACAGACGTGTGGAGCTCAAAGAACGTATCCGACTGCTTTTTGAACACATCGAAGAAGTTAAAAGTTTGATTCGTACAAGAGAAGACCTGCATCTCTTCGCGCAAGAAATTTCGAGGCTTCGCATATCACCGAGGGTCCACGTATCAACGGAAAATGGATTTCTCTGCAATCAACGCGGTGGGCAAGATCGCGGAATTCCTTCCAACGAAGAAGCTGAAAGACTGGGAGGTGCAGCTGGACCATCCAATCACTCACATCAAATTCGTAGAAACGAAATACGGCAAGAGAATCGTCGTCGAGGTGGGCAACGAATTCGCCACATTCCTTCCTGCCAGACTTGTGAAAGCTCTCTACGAGGATAAAGAACAATTTTAAAAAATTGTGAAAGCTGCACAGGCTGGAGAACTCTACATGAACTATTACGGTGGAAGATATAATAGTGTCGAATTCAAAAGCCTGTGAACCGATGATGGGGATGTACAGGAAAATGTAGCAGCAACAGCAGCAGCAGCAGTATGAGATTCATGCAGACGATCCGAGCATTAAACTGGCAGCAGCATCGAATTCTTCAAGCTGCTAGATTTGTGACAATTTTCGACAGTGATGATGACGATGAACTGTTTCACAACGTGTGTGCGTGCATTGAAACGAACAATCTTTGATCTCGAGTTGGGGGCTTCGTTATACTATAACCATATATGTATATATATATATATATATATAATGTGTATTATTTTGCTTAATTTTTTAATACTGTAAATAAATTTTGGGTGTGGGTGGGAAAATAAAAATATATTTTATATATAGTATATATCGTGTTTATTCATTTCTTAGGAAACCTCCTCCGTCTTACATGAAGTTTGAGCTAATTTAAGTCAATTCTTCAAGGATTTCACGTTCGCTTCGGCACAATTATATTTCAAGATATTGGGGTGATGGGGGCATCCGTTGGTCGATAGGATGGTCGGTAATTTTCGCAGCGATGGACAGTCCAACGATTCCATGTCAACGATGGATGATGGTGATTTTTCGATGAAGCTTGCTATCCATCTCTTCTTCTCCAGACCTTTCACGAAAATGGTTCTCGCATGTTGTAAAATGGATCGAACTGTCTTTGCTGCTGCTTGGTAGGATACATCGCCGGAGGTCCAGGATATTCCGTGATAATTGCGTTGAAGCCAAGAATTCATGGCCTTATATTTTGCTGGTAAGGCTGCCCACGCACAGGGCGGTTTGAGGAGAAGTGTCAGAGGCTCGGCTGCTTCGTCACCTTTAACTTCAATGAGGGAAAATTCTTTCGGAACAAACTCATCGAAAGGTTTCTTGAAGCCCTGAACGTCAACGATGTAATCCATCTTGAAAGTCACTAACTCGATTCACGATCGAGGGTCGGCTTTTATACTAATTTTTTCACCCCACCACTAATTGGATTACATTCAACTATTCGATCATGTATGATTAGGCAATATGCGGATGTTTGAGCGGGGAAATTATTTTTTGCTTCAAACTCCAGGCGAATGTCAACGGGGCCAGATTTAAGAGATTCGTTCTGTTTTGAACAATCGATTACGATTAGCGGAGCATAATTTTTAAAATCACTTTTGTTCAGCAACGGTTCGGCATCTTTACTGTAATAGCTAGATTGGAAATTCGTATACATTTCATACAGCAAAGCGTACTGATTTTGACCAATATTCAGATTCAAGTTTCCATATGGATAACATTGTGAATTCAAGTACAATTTCACATCGCTAATGTTACAATGATCGAAATGGTTGACATTTTTAAGTGGGTTATTTTTCCTGCTCGTTTGAAAGCCTAGAAGTACATATCGAGGTTTCTCCAGCTGGGAAGATGTTTTGACGGTCCACACATGCTTCTTAGTAGTCGTGAGTAACGGATACCCATACAATTCCCAAGTACGAAAACTCATGGGAATTGGAGGATCTTTGGCAATCAAATTTAGTAGTCGTATTTTTCTTTGGTCTGAGATTGTCACATATGGTATAAGCCATTCTACTTTATGTATAAGAATTTTAAACGTCTCTGCAGCTGTTTGTATAACAGCATTGTCATCACTTTTTGATCGAGATAAAATTAACTCATGTTTAGCATTGACGACAATCTTACGATAATCTTCGGCAAATCCAAAGATCGAACTGAGTGGTACGCATACGTCGAAGTACCCTGCACTGGTTAAGCTCTTATTTTCTTCGACATCCAGCCAACCAGCATTTTCCAATAACGAACTTTTGCCCGGATTTAGAGACACATATCCTTTCATAAGACTCGTAATCCCAACGTTTTTGTTCCGATCAATTTCTATACCGTTCAGTTCATAGCGAGCTTCCTCAAACAAGTGACAAACAGCATTATTGGCGAGGCTCGTCGTAGTGACGACTGCTCCATCTTCCTTTACGAGGTAGTAAGCTGAGATCTTGATGCTGAACGGCAATTCGTATCTCATCAGTATTGTTGAAAGTTGATGATGCATAAGGTTGATGAGCATGGATCTCACAATGTATTATGGATTCATCGAAGACGATGGGCGTCTGAATATTGAGTATTTCTTCCTTCATCGTATGCAGCAGCAGACGCAAAATACGCGAAGTAAATATCGATTTATTGTCTTTTTCTGCCTTGCTTGACCTTCAGCCCCAGACTCTTTAGAAGCAGTATGTTCTGATGTGTTAACGCCTTGGGAGCTGGCCGTCGACTGATCCGACTCGCACATGATGGCTTATTATAATTAATATTTTTTCTGTTAAACACTATACCCATTATTACTGGGATTTGATATGCAGTCGAATTGTTATGACTTCGCCACGGAAATTAACCAAATTCCCATCCTGATCTACTATTCGTAGCTGAATATGGTCAATTATCTTGCCGATGATTGGTAGATAAATGACGTGCGATGGCACTTCAATTATTTTATACCCCGGTGGAACGAATGGAAAAATTCGTGAATCGTATGGACTTTTCGCTCGTTTATATACGCACCAGTCGTGAGATTGCATTCGACTCTTAACGCGTTTACTTTGAGAATGGCTACGGGGAGGTCAGACTCGTAGCTTTTATTCGCTGCAAAAATACGCTGAGTGAATTCCAGTAGCCAACCAATAGAATCGCTCGGTCTAAAGTCTATGTCACGAGTACACCTAATTTCACTGCGAAGAGTATTCTTATTTGGTTTGATATCGATAACAATATTTTTACCAATTAAAACTTGCTTCATGTAATTTTCGATATCTTCGATTTCATAACTACCAGTAGGAATGGTTATTACTTCATCTCCAATGTAAAGCTTATTATTACCAACATCTATGTTCGGAATTGAATTGAAGGTTAATAATTCAACAAGTCCGAGAGTATGGTTTTTATATGCGGAAAGTTCGATAGGCGGAAAATATTGTGCTTCGAGAACGGACGATGTTCCCGATATAGTTAATGTAAATGTATCGCTCATGATGCTGACGTATACATAACTGAGCGTATAGCATTATGACGTATGTTTACATAGAACATATTTTTCTTTACGATCAAGCTGATTACAAAGAAATTTGAGACATAAATGTCCGCACTCTACGGTATCATAGGACTGATATTGTTTATAGTTATAGTTAACGCTGCCAACACCCGCGTAACTGATGAATTCTATTGGTGGTTGAAGATCACCGAAACTATCAAAGTAAATGACGTTGTTATTAGATTTCTTGTACGCTACCCAGTGCGTACCGGATCCGTCATTATCGTCAAGATTGATAATCCCCGACTCATGCTTGAATGGACCACTCTTCCGTAAACCATTTCGCATGAAAACTCCACGAAAATGGGGAATTTTCATAATTTTAGCATATTTGAATAAATCGGTATCAGTTAGCGGTCGATGCGGCAGCGTCACTTTCCGTTTTTTGATGCGTAATGAAGTCTGAATCCTCTGTTGTATGGTTTTAGATGCAAACCTTTGCCCAAAGCAATTGCCTCTATCGTTTTATTATGCCGCTTACTTTCCTCTAAATCACGCTTAGCTGCTTGAGCAGCCGTAACGGCTTTAGCTATACTAGCTGCACCGCCGGACAGCGCACCCGCAGCGCTGAGACCCGCAAATATAGGTACAAGAAATGGTAGGAAACCGCCGATCTTGCGCGGTACAGAGAGAATGCGGGGTGTACGCAACTTGCTCTTGCCGCCCACCTTTTTGACTGCTTGTCGCGCACCTTTAAGAGCTGTCTTTATGGCTATACTTGAATCATTACTCTGAATCATCGCTTTCTTAGCAGCTCCAATTATCTTTTTGAGTCCTGCGGTACGCGGTCTCTTCACCCCCATACCCAATTTTCTTTTAGCTTTCATTATGGCTGTTACACTCAACCCCGCTGCCTTCTCACCAATTTTGGCGTCGTTGGCGGATACACGCTTCCAAGCTTTCTCAGCCAAAACTTAGTCAGCTGCGTTCCGAGCGGAAATGTCCTCTCGATTTTTCGAGTAAGCAATATCGTGCTCCTTACAGGCTGCGTCGAGCGGATTAATACCGGGATCGCCGCGCGCGAGACGCTTCGTCAGATTCGTACCAGGTCCACAGTACTGATAACCGGGCAGATGCAATTCAACGGGAAGATTGTTAATGATGCTATTAACCAAGCCCTTACCGCGCTTTTTGGCGCGACTCTGCACACTCATATCCACAAGAAGACTCATGAGCTACTGAGAAAAATCACTTATAACTCTCATATTTATACGATGTTTCCTTAGTCTTCGTCAAGATGAGGTTCAAGACACAATCCACGGATTTGCCCGTGATAAATTTTGATCAGTTTGCGCAGCAGGAGACGATTGAGAAACGTCATGGTAATTTATTACCGAATACAGTTCGAGCAGTGTTCTGTGGACCGTCGAACTGCGGTAAAACTAACGCGCTGCTTACACTCATAACTCATCCCCATGGATTACGATTCGAAAACATTTACATATACTCTAAATCTCTCAAACAACCAAAATATAAGTTACTAGAGAAATTACTTGACTCTGTAAACGGTGTTGAATATTTTCCATTTAATGAGAATGAACAAGTGGTGCCACCAAACGAAACTAGACAAACTCGGGAAGGCACGAACACGTCGATTCATTCTACCTCTGTCAGACATATGCACGTATTCCGAAGCATCTCGTGCGTGACAATGCCAATCTGCTAGTACTATTTAAGCAGGATGATATGAATCTCAAGCACGTATACAATGATCATGTGAATACCAATATGACTTACACCGAATTCAAAAACTTGTGCTCAGCCTGTTGGATGGATAAGTATGGATTTATTGTGATTGATAAGGATAGCGATCTTGATGAGGGGAGATATCGGAAAGGGTTTGACTGTTTTGCATGCATGAACATGGCATAAATATTCTCTAACTAGACGAATCAGAGGCAGTAGCATTCGTGACTCAGCTCCGACAGCATGAAGACCGAAAAAATATCCAAGGAAAAAGACGTTTTGCGTCAAATCGTTAAAGCCAGCGATGCAATTCGTAGAAAACATAAAATGTTAAAGTCAGGTCGAGAGGCCAATGAACAGGCAATGCAAGTCGCCTTCAAACCAATAGTGGAGCCATTAGAAAAATTAGTGCGTTCGTCTGATACAGCCGACAATCATGATAAAGCACTAGTGAAGAATGAGATCAGGGAGAAAATGAAAGATGAAATTAAAGACGGAATGAAAAATCCGTCAAAATCCGTCAATTTTCTCCGTCAATTTTTTAATTGACGGAGAAGATTTTGGGAGGGAGGGAGGGAGGGAGGGAGGGAGGGAGGGAGGGAGAGAGAGAGAGAGAGGGGGGGGGGGTAATTTTCAACATAAACCAACCTCGCACATATACCTGCAAGGGTGCATCCATCGGCTATGCAGTAAAAAATACCAAATGTGCATGAGCAGTCTTGGGACGTGCGTAGAGTCAGAGAAAGCGGGGTGTGAATGGGCGAGAGAGAAAGAGACAGCGCGCGGTAGTTTTCGAGTGAACCGAGTGGTACACACGTGGGTTATTGTACTGTTTTCAGTGCGGATATATCGAGGAGCCAGGCAATAAAAAAGAAAATGTGAAGTGTCCATGAATGGTCCGCTATACCAGAGACGTTTCGGATGACCTCTAGAAATTTTCCTTGCCCCTACCCCATCCACCCTTTTTGCCGAGTTTAAATTATATTTCGTGAGAAAACTGAAGTTTCACCCCTCCTTCTACTTTTTTCGAGTAGAAGAAAACTCCAAGAATGTCATTACTGTTTGAGGAGTGAACGAGCGCACTACGTCACGAATTTAACAGAAACCAATATTAGAATGGAAGTTTACGGATTTAATTATGTAAGCGTCTATGTGCTATCGGTGTTTTTATTGGGACGCAACCCGTCTCTAAGTCGTCGGTGGCCTAAAGGCAAAATTGACGAGTTGCGACATATGTCGCGAAACGTCGCGTTGTGGAAACTTCGCGGAGTCTTGTGCGCAGCGGCGAAAGAGGATATCGTCGCCGCGTACCTCAAAGGGTTATTTTGGAATCGGGATCTTCTCGATTCGGTGGTCCGGATTCTCCGCCTGCGCAAGTGGCACAAGTTGCCAATCTTCGTCGGACTCTTCAAGAGACGCTGTAAGTTTGGTTTGGATTTATATTTTAAATTTAGTATTTATTTTTAACTCACAAAATTTAGTTTATTATTATTTGTAATTTCTAGCGCAATGCTACAAAGAATTGCCAACGAGAGTGCAGCGATTCAAGGCCTTCGAGGGTAGACCCGACTGCGAGCGTCATCATAAGGATGATAGCGAGGCTGAGAATGATGCAAATATTGAAATATTTGCACCATTCCCACCGCCGAACGCTTTCATCCAGATCGGTGATTGCGTAGCCGGACCCCCCAGGAATTGGGGCATGACCCCATGGGGTAGGGTCAATCCCGGACCTGCTACTGCTGCTGCCACTGCTGCCGCTGCAAGGGGCGAGTTTCGGCAAGGCGACGGTGCCGTCCCCGGGTCATCAACCGGCAGACCGCCTCCACCGGTTGGATTGATGCCGATGCGGATGGTGCTTCGCACGAACTTTTGGGAATGGTGGACCATTCCATGTTGTTGAACGGCTCCCTCGTCCCAATTTTGAGGGCCGATGCTGAAGCATCAACAGGTTGGATAAGTACACCTGCCTATATCCAACCTGTCGATCGGCTGCATCCATCGAGCAGCGAGGGGGAGGAAGCTGCTGAAGAGAGACCACCTCAAGACGAGGACGACAGCAACACTGAGGGCAGCAGCAATGACGATGACAACGACAACGAAGACGATGAGACGACGATGGATGAGGACGAGGAAGGGCGACTGGCGAATGAGGAAGCGCGCCGTCGACGCCTCGCTGATATTGATGGGGAGGAAGAGGAGGAGGAGGAGGAGGAGGAGGAGGAAGAATTCCTCTATGATATGGAGGTGCTCAGTGAGGAGGATGATGATCTTCATCTCCCCAGCATGTCCGAGTCATCCGATGTTGGTAAGTAAAATAATTTTAACAAAAACATTTTTTCGAATATGGAGAGCAAATGTAAAATTTTTTATTGATTGAACTGTTTTTGTATGTTACAGGATACGAATCCTCATACTTTGACGACTTGGCTGCTCGTGAGCAATTGGCGCATCATCGTCAAGATGTGGTAGACGATGATGATGTCAGCGTAGAATATTAATTATTAGTTATTAGTTATACATATTGTAACGAATATCGTACGCGATTATCCTCGGTAAGCGGTCTTGAAGGACCGCTCGGACAGAAGAACATTTGACGGACGAACAGAGAGAGAGACTTCACATCGATCGTCGAGTTGACAGTCAGTCTGTTTCGGGACTTTAACACGAACTGACGGATACACGATTACGGTCTTTACGAAATATCGTTCGCGTTAATAAACGTTACGCATATTGCTCGTTTTTTATATACGCAGTGCCTTTTCTTTCCGTGAATACGCAACAATATATATATACATATATACATTTATATACATTTATATACATTTATATATATTATATATATACATTTTATATACACACACACATTTTTTACAAATTGTAGCCATTTTTTAATAAAATTTTCTTTACAATTAAAAGATCAAAGAAACTTATGTATGCCTTTTTACCTCAGCCAAGTAAAATGAATGTCTATACCCCCACGGTAGAGTATCAGTAGTGCCAGGCTGCAAAATTCGCTTGTTATCGTTCCAACTAAGAGCCAACTTATTTTGCTTAATTGTTTGTACAATATGCTTACGGCTACGTATCAAACATTGCGGTTTCACCATATTTCTGTGATGAAATAAACATTATTTGTAGTCTAAAAACGTGATTCTTTTTAATGTCGATGTTTTCACACCTTTAGCTCGCTTCTTGTCCCTCTCGTCATCCTTAACCTTGTAGGAGTACATTTTCGCCCTTAAACCTACAAACTTGGTCATTATTCTGCCATTATTCTCGTCCTTCATCAATCCCAGCACTTTTATATTGGCTAATGGCACCTCATAGACATTGTTAATCGGGTAATCGGAGTGTCGAACTTGTGCAAATCATCCTTTATCGTCTCGAATATATTAGGCGTTATAATATGATAAATTAGGCTATCGGTATCAGTATACATTAGTTTTCCGCGATCATTGAATTTGGCCTTCATATAATTATAATGGAAATCGTAAATATATATCTTCGAAATATCCAAAATCGTGAAGCCTGTATATATTGAAACGTTTCGATATTCCAGAAGACCAGAATATCGAACTCACGATTTTTTAGATCGTCTTCTTCCAAATGGAAGGTAAGAGTTCGGTACTGCACCGGCAGGATAAGGTGTGGAGGACGGGATTTCGCGCCACATGAGCCCGATTCGAGGAGGCAGCTGGATTGCTGACCCCTCTATAACGCACTCTCCATAAAGGAGGATCGACTCGCAATGAGGCGATAGCGTTAGTTACACGCTTGCGCACATGGCGGAAGGGAACTAGGAAAGTCAAAGGATTTCTTCTGTCTTGCAATTCGGAGACTAAAAGTCGATCCGACGTTCAAGGCCGAATACTATCCTCTGACTGTGAGCCTACTATGCTCAGAGACACGTATGCCGAGACATACGTGCTTACGCAGTCTAGAAAATAATACGACGAGGCTCCATTTGGAGTTACCTCGAAGAGGTTGTGGTCGATTCGTGAGGATGGGAAAGGATCTAGAGGATCGGACAGGCCGAGCCTTTATGGCCATCCCGGGGCAGTCTCGCTTGCGAGAAGCGGTTGCCAGCCGGCCATCTAGCGGCAAAGTGCCAGACTCTGCCAGGGGGGGGGGGGGGTCTGTCCCATTACAATATTGGTTTATTGAATTTAACCGCAGCTCTGTTTAATTCAATAATCACCATGTTGTTATCATCGAAGACTGTGCAGCTGTGAAACGTCGCTTTCGCTATAAGAGCTCGCGCTCCATATCTCCCACCCCATTTAGTGATAAGCTTGACGTCTCGATGTTTCCTGACATTTTCCATCGTTTTCCCGAAGACGGCATTGTTCATTAACTTATAAAAGTTTTTCTCGAATTCATTTTTTGATTTTTTGCGGCAATCGGTATTCAGATCGATATATTTTGTTAACCATGCAGTTTGCTTGAATTGCAATATTTTATGAATTTTCGATAATTTCAAACCCAAGCTGAGAGCCTGCTTTAAACTACGATAGTGAATTACGTAATTTTTTCGGTAATAGCGTCGTCATTAATTTTGACTGATTACAGCCAGCCATAGGGGCTATGAAGTGCTCAGCGCATAACGGTAAATCTTTGTGTTGATCATGGAGCTCCCTTGGATATTCTAAATCGACTTCATGTATGTACCCCACAGGAGAATCATCAGCGATTTCAGTAATATCGATATTTTCGAAATTCACCATCCACTCAAAAGAGCCGCGAGGTAAGCATTGACTCATTGCCGCACCGTATAGATTGTTTACGTCGTAATACATGAGATAAGATTCATCGATGCTTGAATCGAAATCTTCACCCATATACCGATTATTCGCTTTGGCATATCGATTCGTACACTGAGCGACTCCTCCGCGAATACCTTTTTCGATAAATAATATCATATTTACATCGGTAAGGAGTTCAAGTTCCACACGCGTACACTTGAGCATCGCATCGAAAGCAAGACCTGGCGCTGTGTAGTAATGCAAAGGATCTAAATTATACGTTTTCAAACATGTGCGTCGAAAGTTTTCAAAAATGTCAGCTAAAAGTAGTACATCAGTTTTCAGATATAGATCCGAATATTCACCCAAGGTGTTGATCTTAAAAACTCGCCAAACATTTTGTGCGTGCGCATATTCATCGTCACTAATATTTTCATCATTTAGTATGGAGAAAAAGCTTTCCTACGATGGTAAAGCAGTATCGTCAAGTTTATTCCAACTATCCAGATAGTCATAGGGGAAGACTCCTTTTCTGATGAGTAGCTGGTATTCCTCCGCACTTCCACAATGTTTCTGCGTTATCACCTTTCCTTCTGTGTCAAGATATGATGCCAATTTTTGTATGCTACTTGGCATGAATCTAAACGAATCGATAAATCGATATTGCACAGCCGTTGTCTTCACGATTTTCGTAAAAGATATATATTTTTCTTTGTTTATAGGCAAAAGCTGAGTTGGTCCATCAATCTCAGTTGCCAACGCTTTAATTAGAAAATGCGAATCGTAGCCTGATAAATTATGAAAAATTACTGGGACAACATGTGACTTTGTATAATTTAAATTGCATTGATTATGCGCAGGCCCTCGATATTCCCCAGTAAAATGACAGTGATCCCTGACTTTTTTATCATTCACATAAAAAGAATTCTCACATATATGACACGTGGTTGCCAATTCAAACTCACGCTTCTGAATCATGCTTAATTTTTTCATCGGTGTTACATAGCGCACCAGCGGAGTAAAAAAGTCAGCCAATTGGCGCAACTCCTTTATGAACCACTCGACGCAATCTTTACCACGATAACATTTGTACTGCGAGATTTCAGTCGAATATGTACAGTGTACATAACTACTATGCTATACTATGAGGTACATGCTTCTGATTGTCCGGTAAAGATTGATCAGGCTCCGAGAGGCATTCGAGATCTGCATAAATAGCGAATGGAACGTCTTCTTTATATTTGAAATTCTTGAATTTTAAAATTTTTTCCTCTTCTTTTGGAAGGATAATTTTGCAGCCATTAACACTAAAACAATCGCCGTTTGGAAGTGAGACAAACATCTGTCACACAACCAAGTCGCATGGTCATGCTTGGATATTTGCGAACTCACTAATCGTGATAAATTCTTAATCCACGCGAAATGATGCACTGGATTGTTGTCATCGAGTTCAACCTGTGTTTCAAGCATGAGTAGATGTATGGTGTCTCGTTCGGACCTCTCCGTACTTAAATGTATCGGCACGATATCCGATTTTCCCTTCCTACGTCCTACACCATACACATTGATACATAATTTATTTAGTCGTTCAAACCGCGGTATCGACTTCACTTTCATTGGATAACTAAAATCCTTATACGCGAGCACTTCACTAAATTT
>OY294015.1:24628089-24662749 GCA_958510785.1 Exephanes ischioxanthus
CACACATTCTACATCTCCTCTGTTCTTCCGATTTCCAATACTCTCCTTCCCTCATCTCGTTTCCTAGCCTGAACCTGGCTATTCTTTTGCTCTTTTCCTCCTTCCACTTCGAGCTCAAATATTGCGGTATTCCTTCCGTCCTCACTTCTCTGTACCATCTGTTATATTTTGACGCTCTTATTCGCTCCCATCTTTCTCTCTCCTGTTCCCTTCTGTCTTCTTTCTCCACTTTCTCGTACTCTTTCTCTCTTTGTCTCTCTTCTCCTCCGTTCCGTCTTCTCGCTTCCCGTCTTCCTTGTTCCCACTTCGACTCTCTCTCTTCCACTTCTCTCTCTCTTTCCTTTATCTCGTCTAGGCATTCTCTCGCTAACTCGCTTCCTTCACCTTTCCTCAATTTCTCTTCATATCTCCATGCCCTTCTGCATGCTCTTGTCCTCAGCTTGTCTCTCTTTGTCTCTTCTCTTACCATGTATCCCGGCGTTCGCCAGTCTACTCCCATCGTCCACCTCAGAAATCTTTCCTGCATTCCTTCCAACTCTCTTCTCTCTTCCCATCCCCATATTTCCGCTCCGTATCCCATTACCGTCCACACCAGTGTGTCAAACAGCCATACTCTCCTTTCCCAATTTCTCTCGAATTTCCTTTTGCCTATTCCCCAGGCCTGTTTCATCACCGCTCCTGCTTTCTTCGCTCTGTCCTTTATGTGAGCTTCCTGTCCTCCGTTTCTCATGAACACGTATCCCAGATACTTAAACTCCTTGACTTCCTCTATCTTCTTTCCTCTCCATCTCCAGTCCACGTCCTTACTCCTTCCTCCCCCTCTTCTGAATCTCATGATCTTCGTCTTTCCAACGTTTAGCTCCAGCTTTTTGTTTTCAAAATACTTCTCCAGTCTCCTTATCATGCTCTTCATTTCCTCTTCGTTTCTTGCTAACACCACCACGTCGTCCGCATAAGCCAACGAGCATATCCTTCTCTCTCTCACCTTCACTCCGCCCCATCTTCCTTTTCCCAATTCTTCCTCCATATCGGCCGTCATCAGGTTGAACAGGATTGGGCTCATTGGGCAACCCTGCCTGACCCCTCTTCCGGTCCAAAAGCTCTCTCCTGCCTCCCCTCCGACTTTCACTCTGCTCTTCGTTTCTCTGTAGACCTCCTCCACTCTCTCTCTGAGTCCTTTCCTTACGCCTCTTCTCTCTAGCGCTTCCATCATTTTCTTCCTGTCCACCGAGTCGAACGCCGCCTTCAGGTCTATGAATAGTGCTACGACCTTACCCTTCTCCTCCGTCAACTGTCTGTTCACTATGTAATTCAGGACATAGATATTGTCTATCGTCCCTACTCCTCTCCTGAATCCTGTTTGATTTGGCGGTATCATCCTTCTTTCCTCCGCTTCCTCCTCCAATCTTCTCGCCAATACCGTCGTGTATATTTTGTATAGCGACGGCATTAGCGTAACTCCTCTGTATTCCTCTACTTTCTTTCCGCTTCCTTTTTTGACAATTGGGGCTATTATCCCCTCCATCCAGTTTTCCGGCCATCCGTCACCTCTCCATACCCTCGTACATATTTCCCATGCTACCTCTATCGCCTTTTCTCCCCCACACTTCCACGCCTCGTTCGGTATTTCATCAATTCCCATCGCTTTCTCTTCTTTGATCTTTTTCACCGTCTTCCGGATTTCTTCTCTTCTTATATTTTCTTCTTCTCCCTCTCTTCTCGCCTCTTCCGTTCCCATCCTCACTCGCCTCTCCACTCCTCCTATCAGGCTCATAAAATACCTTTTCCATTCCTCTTTTTGTATTCCTTCTCCTATTTTCTTTCTTTCCTTCCTTCCTCTGTTTATAATCTCCCATACCTTATTTTCCGTTTTCGCTTCCGCTATTTCCATTACCATTCTGTCCTGTTCCTCTTTTTTCTTTCGGGCACTCAGCCTCTGGTATTCTCTCTTTCTTTCCCTGTATGCTTCCTTCGTGCCTTCGTTTTTCCTCCATCTCCTCAGCTCCTTTCTTGCCTCCGCTTTTTTCTCTCTACACTCTTCGTCCCACCATCCTTTTCTCTTTTGCCTTCTTTCTCTCCCTCCTTTTTCTTCACTTCTTCCGATCTCTTCCTTTATCTTTACCTCCATTTCTCTTACCGCTTCCTGTCCTCCTCCTCTCTCCACCTTCATTTCTTGCATGCCCTTGGCATATTCTTCTTTCATTTTTTCTGACCATTTACCTCCTCTGGCTCTTCCATCCCTTCCTCTTTCCTCCTTCTTCCTCTCTCCTCCTTTTTTCACCGTGACCACCAGCGGATGATGATCCGACTCCACTCTGTCTGCTACTTCCAGCTTCTCTATCCCCTTCCTCGCATTTTCATCTCCCATCACGTAATCTATAACCGTCTCTCCTCTTCCGCCGGTGAACGTGAACTCTCCTTCCTCATCTCCCTCCATGTTTCCATTCCAAATCTCCCAGCCTACCTCTTCTAGCAGGAGTATTATTATTGTTGGTAAATATTGTTTATAAATATTTGTAATACTCGATTCGATTTGTCTTATTCAAAATTGTTTTTTTTTCGCCTCGATATAATTTTTTCAATTTTTCGTTATTTTTTTTTTGTGTATCTCTATAAATGTTGTATTAATTTTTTAAATTATTCGCTGCCGTCTACGTGAGGCGCGGTTACTTTGTATTGGGGTGAAAAAGGGCAAAAAGAGAATTGACGTGTAGTAGAGAAGAAGGGAAATTCTACTTCTCCCGTGTGATGCCACGAGTACATAACAAGGTTGTTGCGATACGTTTTCGTAAGTCGACGCTCATTTTTCACGTATTTAATTGCAAATTTGAAAACAAATAATAATAATAACTGGCTTAATATACGTTACACACTCAAATAATAATAATAACAAAAAAAATTTAATTAATTGGTTTGTACTTACGTGTACGATGAGGATAAATAATAATTTTATTCAACTTTGGTCGGTTATGATTAGACACATTTTTTGTTGTTGTTTTTTTTATAGCTTTTCTGTCGTATGTCGTTCTTCCTTCCTTCCTTCGATTTATGTATTTATGGAACTTCGATAAATTACTGTATTATGGTGTTGATGCTGAATGTTGTTGATTGTGTTGATCGATGATTTGCCGTTTCTCAATTGCATTTTGTTTCCTCTCTCTATGATGTGTTATTATATTTTTTCCACGATCGTGTTTTGCAAACGAGGCTCAAGCACGATTAATTGGGTTGATTTTTTTTTCACTGTGGTTCGTTTTTGTTGCTGTTGTCCACTGTGTTTAGTTTTTTATTTATGTGTGTATCGTGCGAACTAGCCTCGAGCACAATTGGCGAAATGAGGTGTTTTTTGTGTGTTATTTACTGTCTTTTTTTTTTTTTTTTTTTTTTTACTGTATGTCAGTGTTTATGTTATGTCACTTTTCGTTGAATGTCACTTTTGTGTTTTTTTTTACTCGTTCACTGTTTATGTTATGTCACTTTTCGTTTTTCACTGTCCGGTTTTGTTTATCCGTGCGAGCTCGGCTCTAGCACGGTTGTCGCGTCTGGGTGAATTTTTTGTTTTTTTTTTTTTTTTTAAAGGAAGTGAATTTTTTTTTTTTATGCAGGCGTGTTTGCTTGGTTCGTCACTTCTGACACCATGTAATAGATGTACACGGGTGTCAGATTTTTTTTTTTAACCGTTAAAAACTTTATTTTTTATATTTTTTTAAAAATGTGGACGTGTTTATGTGGTTCCGGCAACTTCTGACACCATGAGACGGAATGGTCGCAGGTGTCAGATTTTTTTTTAATGTTAAAACTTTAAAATCTTTCTTCTTTTTACTGTAGGCGCGTTTGTGTGGTTCCCACACTTCTGACACCATGTAATAGAATGGCAATGTGGGTATAAATGATGAGACTCGGAGATGTAGAATATATATATGTTCGGTAATTTATTGGTCGCAGCGTATATTCGGGAGAGTGTACCGTTCGGCGATCGGAGCTGGACTGACGTGAAGCGGGCGTGAAGCCGAGGGCCTGACGCGCGCTTCACAAAGGGACAAAGTCGCGACAGAGTGTCGCGACGCTCGCGATAAAGCCCGTCTCACGGCTCTAAGCCGTGCGGCCGGATGCAGATAACCCGGGAGGGCTTCTGCGTATTAAACGCAGCGGAAAAGTAATACCGCTGCGAAGGAGAAAAGTAATAAGAGGCTGGAGCCGTTACACCGAGTTGAAATTATATTTCGTGAGAAAGCTGCAGTTTCACCCCTCCTTCTACTTTTTTCGAGTAGAAGAAAACTCCGAGAATGTCATTACTGTTTGAGGAGTGAACGAGCGCACTACGTCACGAATTTAGCCGAAACCAGTATTAGAATGGAAGTATACGCATTTAATTATGTAAGCGTCTATGTGCTTTTGGTGTTTTTATTGAGACGCAACCCGTCTCTAAGTCGTCGGTGGCCTAAAGGCAAAATTGACGAGTTGCGACATATGTCGCGAAACGTCGCGTTGTGGAAACTTCGCGGGGTCTTGTGCGCAGCGGCAAAAGAGGATATCGTCGCCGCGTACCTCTGTTACGTCCTGATCAGCTTTTTCCTGCATCTACGGTCAAGGAGATTTCTCTCCCTATTACACGTTTATCGCATATGACGCTTTATCAGAACTGTGCCCTTTTGAATCTAACCTTTCGGAAATTTATTCAGGGATGGGCTGAGAATGCATGCCGAAAAATGTATAACTCGAAGAATACCATATGGTGTTTACTATGGCTCGTATTGAATTCTACTCGATGCGTACTACGGTATTTACTACGTTGAACCGATACAGCACTCCGCGTGGCCCTGACATACCGTAGCAAGGCTATGTAATAAGATCCCTCACAGTCCGGCAATGATGGCCGCCACTGGGTGAAGGCGAGCGTTATCACCAAACGTCGAGTTCATTACTCTATACCCTGGTCCTCTTTAAGAAAGATCGCAAACCTCGGCTTCCAAATTCTCAATTACCGACATTTTAATTTAGCAAAACTCCGATCGATTATTAATTTGTTTTTGAATGATTTTAAAATAATTAATTATTGCTCGAAGGAATAAACAATCATAAAAGCGAAGCGAATTTAGATGATTCGATGACTTACGATGATTGTCAATGAATGACAGGCGAAAATGAGTCGAGACGATTAAAATGGATGAAAGATGTTGATTCCGAACTTGAAATTCCTCCTTCCTTCCTTCCTTCAGATAAAATTCGTGGAATCAACAATGGATGTTGAGAACGATGGATAAATGTAACGGTAGCAAATGCTTCGTACGATAATTCCCGTATTTGCGCACGTCCTTAAGAGGGACGGGCGTTCAAACGGAAGGATTCGGGGACCCGAGTGTCGAGGAATTCTAGATGGGGTGCCAGGCGCGGGATAATAAGCGACTTTTTATCTTTATTTCTGCCGTACCGAACCCGCGAATATTTTCTCAGCCCGTTTGCTCGTCTTTCTTCTCGGTGTCTCGCCTGATTGGCCCGATTTGTTCAATCCGGTTCTTGTCGCCGCGTGAGGATGCGCCTCTTATGCGAGTCCGGGCCTTAGCTTGAGCTGCGGCAAGATGGCCGCCACGCGCCGCTCGATTTGCTGTGACGTCACAGCGCCCGGTGCGCCGGTGACAGCTCCGTCGCTTCAACTTTTCTTCGTCGCTTTTTCGGGCTTCTTCGGCTCCTTTTCCGTTGCCGCTTCACGGGTGATACCCTGGGGCGTGCACCTTGCGATTTCTATTCGCGTTTCCCGATTTTCCACGTCGCTTTCCTACGCCGAAATTTCCCGGTCACTTCTGGTAACTTCCCGGCGCGGCTCGGTCTTTTATCCCGTGGTTTGAATCTTTGTATGTCTCGTTCCGCGCAAACGGAGTTTTTATCTGCGTTCGCAGTGTTTCGAGATTTTTAGCAGTGTTAGCCAGCGGGTCGAACCTTTCCTATGTTTAGCAAAAGCCCCGAACTTTTTGTGCGTCTTAGCAGACGCTCCGAGATTTTTATGATTCCTTGTAAGTGTGACAAGAATTTTTATAAGTCACAGCAAGCGTCGGCGATAATTTTATGAGTAGTCACGGGATTTTTATGGGTATTTAGCAGGCACAAGAAATATTGACAAGTTCAAATTCAGCGCAACTAAATTTTTATAAGTGTCAGCGGGTACAAGAAATATTTACAAGTTCAAATTAAGCGGAACCAAATTTTTATAAGCATTAGCAGGCACCGAATATTTTTTTACAAGTCTAAATTAAGCGGAACCAAATTTTTATAAGTATTAGCAGGCACCGACTATTTTTACAAGTTTAAATTAAGCGGAACCACATTTTTATAAGTATTAGTAGGCACGAGAAATATTTACAAGTTCTTCGAGCACTTCTGAGTATTTTACAAGTCCGTTTCTTCACTTTTTTAACTTTTTGCACTTGCCCGTTTCTGCTGGTGGTCTTGCTGGTGCTGCTTCCGGTGATTGTTGTTATCGGCGACTGATAATCGATGGTTGATTTGTTGCCTTTTTATACGCAAATATCCACCTCCCTCCCCGTGAATTTTGTATATTTTTGGCGGGTTTGCGCCTGCGCTTCCGTATTCTGATCCATGAATTTTTCTATTGGTTCCTGGGGTTGTTCTCCCTTCGCCCTCCAATCCTTAATTTATAATTCTGTGACGTCTTCGTCCTTTTTCCTCTCCACTAATCGTGTCATTTTTGTCCTCGAGGTGTCGTCACTCCTGGCCAATCCGCGGCGTGGTTTTTCCCTCGCTTTATTTCCGGCTGTCCTTCGCCGTCGTTGCTGCTTGCCGCCGCTGTATGTCGCTGCCGGGCTCGGGATGCTCCGGGCTGTCGTGCCATGTGCGCATGCGTTGCTTGCGTATCGATCGGGGTACCTTGCGATCCCGTCGGATGGCGCCACCAGTTCCTCTGGTGAGCCGTCGTGCTGCCCTGGCGCTTTCCTCGGTGCGCGCTCGCTTTCGGATGTCGGAGGGGAGGGGGAGGTCGCATTCTCCCCCAAACTACTGGCTCCCGGGTTTACCCGGTTGCCAGTCGTTTCCTCCTTTTTTTTTTTTTTTTTTGATTGGTGTGGGGAGGGAATTCATATTTTCTTTTTTTTTTTTTTTTTTATTTCAGCTTACAGGCAGGACCCGTCGGAGGTGTCACCGTCGTTGTAGTCGCTTGTTGGTTGCTTGTTGGTCGCAGATTCTTCGGAGTCACCGCATCCGTTGCCGGTGAGATCCTCTTCGGCCATCTCAGTGGTACAGAGGTATTCGGGTGCACTGTCGTCCTCGTCCTCTTCTTCGCTGTCCCCCTCTGAGGTGACGATGTCGCGGGGGTCCCTCCACACCTCCTCCTCGCTTTCGCTCTCCTCGTGTCCGGCTCCTCGGCTGGCTCGGTAGTGGTGGGGAAGCTGGGTTCGGTCGCAGTAGACCCCTGCGTCTTCCCCCCAGTCGAACCACCACGGGTTCTTCCCGGCGACCGCCATGCCGGTGCCGAGGAGTCTTTCCCGCGGGCTGACTTCCTGGTCGTGTAGGGGCTTGAACTCTACCCACACGGCGTCACTTCCGGTATCCCGATCTCGCACTATTACCGTCCATTTGCTCCCTTCCCCGAGGATGTCCTCCACCATTTCAACTGCCTCTTCTTCCCAGAACCCCGGTACTCGCGGCCGGGTTTCATGCATGCCGCATGCTACCGCCTGGAAGGGCACGGACTTATGGGCCCGAGGGACAGTATACATTTCTTCCATGTTCGTTATCAACGTTAGGGCCCAGTCTCCAAGCCAGACGAGGATGTCGCCGTCCTCGTCCCTTTCCTTTTCGACGACCCCTCGGTAAAAGCGGCCTCCGCACCGAACGTAGACCGGGGCCCCTTCGTATGATTCCTCGTAAATCACCGGGTGTACCTCGGGATGTGTTAAGCTCGTTTCCGCGAAGTATTTTAGTAGCTTCGCTCGTACTCCCTCCGGGTCGTCCAGGTGGAGGTACACCCGGGATGGTGATCTGACTGCGAGAATCTCTTCTCGCGGATATTCTCCTCTCAGACTCCGTGCCGGAAAGCACTTGAATGTGGACATTTTTTTTCCGTTAATCGTTCCTCTTCTTTCCCGATTACTATTTATTCTCTGTTGTTAACCGTTCTTCGTTCTTCACTGTGTTTTATTTTATTTGTTTTTCACTATCTGTCTTTTTTTTTTTATTTGTCCTTTGCCTTCCCTGTTTTTTTTCCTTCTAATCACTCTATTATTATTATTTTTTTTTCGTTAAACAATTTTTTTTTCTAATCACTCTATTTTTTTCCCGTTAAACAATTTTTTCTTCGCTTTTCACTTTCTTTTTTTTTATACTTTTCCGTTGAATGCTCTTCGTTTTTCGTTAACACGTGCTGTTCGCCTCTGCTTTCGCCTTTCTTTTAATCGCCTTTTGTCGTCTCCAAGGTGGGCCAGGGGTCCCTTTCCCCTCCCCCTTTTCTTTTTTAGCATCTTTTTGTGTATTTGTGTGTTTTTTGACTCCTCGCTCTGGCCTCGAGCTCTCGCTATCCTCCTCTCGCGTTTTATTGGCCGCAGATCCGTTCCCGGGCCCTTTGATTGGTCCTCCAGTTTTATCTGTCCGGTCATCTTCCTCGTTATCGACCGTCGCATCGATTTCCGATAGCGCGCGCGTGCCGGCCTTCCTAGGTCGTGCCTGGTAGTGGGGGTACCGCCTTGGCGCCAAGCTGTCTCAGTTGTCGCTCCATGGCGCTCCCCCTTGGGGGCACAGTAATGTTCGGCCGTGTCTCTCCATGTGCTTGGGCTCCCTGGGGTACGTTCCGCCTATGCTGCCGCTATCTCTCTTAGAAACCCTGGGTTGCGCGCGGCCGCTCTCTTCTGGCCACCTGTAACTCGCCTCCCGGGCCCCGCGTCCCGTTCTCGGCTCGTCCTCTTTGTGCGGACGTTCGTCCCTGCTATCGTGCTATTGCTCGGGGGGGTCTTCTTCGGCCGCTCTCCTGGTGCTTTCCGGCAGTATGCCCGCGGCGGGCGTCGGGCTCGGTGCTTCCCGTCGCGGTCGCTCCCGACCTTGGTTGATGTACTCCCTTATTTCCTTTTAATTTCCTCTCTTTTAGCTATATAGGTATCTTCTTTTATCTTATCCGTTTATTTTATTTCTTTATGTCGATTTACTTTCTTTTCCTATTTGTGTGCTTTTCTTTCATTTTATCCTTTTATTTTACTTCTCTAATTTACTTTGATTCACTCTCTTTTAATTATCTATGTATTCTCTTTTATCTTGCCCTTTCATTCTATTATTATTATGATTATCATTTTTTTTTAGTTTTTTTTTTTTTAGTCGATTTTCTTTCATCCCCTTTGACTGTTGTTTCTTTCTCTTTCTTTTTATTCCGTTTGGTCGTTGGATCTCTTCCTATTCAATTTTCTTCTTTTGCTTCGATACGTATCTTTTTTTTCTTTTTATTTTATTTCCTGACTTCGCTTCGATTCATTTTTTTTTTTACATCCCATCTTTTCATTTGATTTCCTTATATTTTCTCCCTTTGTCGGTGACCTCCCTCAGTCTTACGTGTCCTCCTCGGATTCCTCAATTTCTTTCTCTGGTGCCCTTTCCTTATATTTTTTTAGGAGACTTGAATGGAACTTCCCGCGGATCTTTCTTGATTCCGGATCTTCGAGCGTGTATGTCGCTAGTCCCACGCATTTGCCAATCCGGTATGGTCCCTCGTACAGCGGCATGAATTTCGCGGCGACCTGATCGTTCTGGCTGGATATATTTAACGCTTTGACCAGGACTAATTCGCCCTCTTCGTACGTCGTCATGCGGTGGCATTCGTCAAATTTTTCGGCTCGTCCTCTCCCCTTACGCAAAATCCTGAGCTGGACTTGCTCCAGTTTCTTCGCATGGTCTAACATTTCCTCTGTTTTTTCCCTTAATGCTGGTATCCAACTTTTCCATGGCCGATGCGGTCGTTTCTTCGTCTGCAGTTCCGTCGGTGTATACTCGGTGGTGTCGTGGGGAGAATCATTGATACAGTCCTGGATTATCGGCACCTACCTTGCCCATGCTGTGTGTCGGTCGGTCAATAGAGTTCGGAAGAACCGTCCGAGCTCTCTGTTGACTCGCTCGACGATATTTCCTTGCGGATGGCGTATCGACGAGAATACCCCTCGGATTCCTTCGTCCTCTAACCATTTCTTCCATGCCTTGGCCGTGAATTGCGTGCCGTGGTCGAATTGGATTCTTCTTGGTTTTCCGGGTCTCGGGATGTAATCCATGCTGAGTTTTTTTAATACCGTTCTGGTGTTTGCTTTCTGCATAGGGTATAACACGACGAATTTTGTGAAGGCGTCAAGTGTTACGAGGATATGACGTATTCTCCCGGTCGACTCTGGTAGTGGGCCGTAGAAATCAATTGAGAGTAGGTCCCCCGGCCCCTCGGGTACGATGGTTTGCATATTGGCGTAACTATTTTGCACGGCGCATTTCGTCCGCTGACACGTGTCACAGGTGGCCAATTGATGCCTGATACTCTTCGCGAATCGAGGATAGGCGAAATCCTCGTTCAACATCTGGAATACCTTGTTTGCGCCAATATGCCCGTACATGATGTGGCACTCTTCGACCAACATTTCTTTCGTTGATTCGGGTAACGCTATCTTCCATTGTCCCGTCTTTGCTGCTTTCTGCAGTACGCCTTCCTTAAGGCGGTAATTTTTCGGATGTGACTCGGTCTCTTTTCCGCTCTCCAGTAGGGTGATGACATTCTTTAAGTCTTCCTGGCTTCTCTGTAGGGTTCCGATCGTTCGCATCTTTTGTACCAATGCTTTCGAGGGCTTTTGTGCCAGGGCCGCCACGATGATTTTTCCCGGGGTCATTCCGTCGGGTTCGTACGTGTGCTCCCGAAGCCTGCTGAGCGTATCGGCGACCATATTCGCCTTTCCCGGCCGATGTTCCACGGTCAGATCGTATCCTTGGAGTAGTAAAGCCCACCTCAGGAGTCTATCGCTCGTGAATCGGCACGACTTCAAAAATGTGAGAGCCTTGTGGTCCGTTATCACCGTTATTTTCGCTCCTTTTAAATAACTCTGGAACTTCTGGAGCGCCCAGACGATGGCAAGTAACTCCTTTTCCGAGGTTGTGTATCCGACTTCCGCCCCCTTAAGTGTTCGGCTGGCGAATGCTATCACTCCGATTTCGCCGTCCTCATCGGTTTGGGAGAGTGTCGCGCCGAGTGCATAGTCGCTAGCGTCCGTTGTTAGGGCGTATGGTTTGGCGACGTCTGGGTGTTCCAAGATGACCGATTCGCAAAACAATTGTTTCACTCAATTGAACGCTTCCTCGTGTCCGTCCGTCCACTTCCACACCGTTCCTTTCTTAAGCAACCCTAACAATGGCACCGTTTCTTCGGCGTGTCTGCTCGTAAACTTCGTATAAAAATTCACGAGTCCGAGAAACCCCCGCAGTTGTTTTATGTTTCTTGGCCGGGGGAACTCTTTTATCGATTTGATCTTGTCCGGTTGCGGCCGGATCCCCTTGGTTGTCACCACGTGCCCGAGGAAGTTTACTTCCTTCCGGAAAAAGTGTGATTTCTCCATTTTTAGCGTCATTCCGTGCTCCCGTACTTTGGAGAATAACTGTCGTAAATGTTGTAAGTGCTGGCTCGTATCTCCTGACACTATCAGCAGATCATCCACGAAATTTATGATGTACTCCCCTGTGTTCCGAAGGACGATGTCCAGTCCTCGGACGAGCGCCGCGGTACTCGTTTTTAGACCGAATGGCGTTACCGTGAACTCGTAACACTTATTCTCATGCCGGAAAGCCGTGTATTTTCGTGACTCTGGATGTAATGGTATCTGCCAAAAACTGCTGGTCAGATCCAGGGTAGACATGACCTTTGCCCCTCCACATTTCTGGAATATCTCTTCTGTGGGCAAAGCCGTATCATAATCCCCTTCAAGGTGCTCGTTTAGTTGTTGGGCGTCGAGACATAGCCGTACATCCCCGTTGGTTTTGATAACGGTGACCAACGGGTTAATATAGGTGCTAGTCGATCGTTGAATTACTCCTTGTGCGAGCATTTTGTTGATCTCGTCGGTCACCTTCCCTCGGTAGGCCATCGGAACGGGATACGAGCGAGCCACGAACGGTCTTTCGTCTTTCAAGACGAGCCGATGTTCGTATGCCTGCATCCTGCCTGGGCGCTTCCGGAAGACATCTCGATATTCGTAGACCAGTTCTTTGAAAGCCGCCTGGACATCGCTGCCTACTTCCACGCACTCTCGAAGCTTCTCATCGACCTCCTCCTCCCGGAGACACTCTGATGCGGGATCGTGTATCTCCCCGCTCATCACATACCTCGTGTCGATCTCTTCCAGGTCCCTCTCGACGTCGGTAACCTCGATCCGTGCAAGCCCCGCTCTGCTCTCCCCCATTCTCTTGATTTTTCCTCGGCTTTCCTCCCGTTTCTCCCCCATCTGCCAGTACCCTCCTACCAGGCGTCCAACCGTTCGCCCACGTATCTTGATGGCTTTTTCGTGCATATCTACGTACACCCCGAGCACGGTCATTGCGTCGATACCGAGGAGTACTGATTTCAGCAATTTTGGCACGACGAGTAGCGTCACATTCCCCTCGGAATTATAGACCTGGGCCTTCAGCATCACCTGGTGCTTTATCCGCCCGGAACCCCCTCCGAACGCTCCAACGATACTTGTCGACGTCACCGGCAAGGTCGGACTCTCCTTAAACGCCTCCAGATTTAGTCTGTGGAATTCCTCGGAGATGCATGATACCTCGCTACCACTATCAACCAGCGCACTGGCCATCACTCCTTCGAGGTCGATTGGGACCTCTGGACACATCGGTCGCGTCCCATGATGTTTCGCACCTCCTCCTGGTGCCTCTATATCCAGGAGGTAATCCTGCGGACTCTCGAAGATGGTTCGTACCGGTATGGTTCGTTCTTCTTTTATCGTCGTCATTGAGTCCCCGTCTTCCGCCAATGCCTTCTCCCTCGGGCCCTTTTCGCCCGTCCATTCCTTCGGACTGACTCTTCTGCCGCACGTGATGACTTCTTTCTTTGTTGCCTCGTCTTCCGTCGGTTCGAATGCCGGTTGAGCCCGAGACTGTCGATCCTCCGGGCTGTTCTCGCGAGCACCGACAGTTGCCTGCTCCAGTACCTCCGCGTAGACACTTCTCCCGAGATCCGTCCCCTCCGCCGCTGTGGCCGTCCCCTGCATCTCCAAACCTCCAGGTTTCGTGGCCCTATCGCTTCCCGTTACCTTTTCTCCTGATTTCGTCACGGTCGTCCCGACCTTCGCTTCTTTTCCGTCTGCACCGCTTTTCCCTTTCCTTTTCCGCCAGAACTCCACCTTCCTCCGTTCGTCCGCCTTCTGCTTCTTCTCATATTTCTCCTGCTTCTCCCCTTTTATCATCGCCGTTGCGCCTCGTGGCTCTTCCGCATACCGTACGGACGCAACGTTTATGCGTTTCCCTGGTTCAGGTTTATAGAGTTTGCGGTTACCCCTGGCGCCGGCTGCATCACTGTCGCAGGTGTTTGGGGCGGAGTCACGGGGTAAAATGGCGGCGGAACCGAGAGATTTGGTGGAGCTGCGACCACTGGTGGTCCCTGCCACGGATGGTAATTCTGTGGCTGGCTCGGGGCCGGGCCAGGCAGTGCATTCGGCCATTGGCCTTGCGGTCCCCCCCGTTGCTGCCAAGGCCGTTGTCCTCCTCCATTTCCTCGACCATGCCCTCGCTGCGTTCCGTATCCGGCCCCGGTTGACCGATCGTTCGTTCTACCCGCGTTAACTGTGCCGCCCAAATCGCTGCTCTCGAGTAACTCGATCAGCTCGCTCACCTTGCTAACCCCTTGGACGAGGATCGCGGTCCTTATATTTTCATCAAAATGTTTTGCGAGACGGCGGATCGTCTCGGCATCACTGATGGGGTCACTCAAATCCCGAGCGTTGCCGATCACTCGGGTCGCATATTCTGCCTTCGTTAATCGTTCTCCTTCGATGAAGTACGTGCCATATTCGAGGTGACGCTTCACTTTATCTTGCAGCTCCCGACCCCAATATCGTGCTCGAAACACCTCCTCGAATTGCGTGATATTCGAGATTTCAGGTGCCACTAGGTGCCACCAATCTCTTGCCGTCTCGACCATGGCGTCGCCCATCATACATCTGAATTCCGCGCCTTCGGGTTCCATGGCACTGAAATGATCCCTCAGTAATTTTATATATTGCATCGGCCGCTCGACCCCATCTCCCTTGAAAGTTGGGAGCCTTTTGGAAGCCACATAGGCCTTGCTGGCGTTTAAACCCCCAAGCAGCGTTGTCCCGAGAGATGATTGTGACATCGTTCCTCTTGTCTGTGCCGCATATTCCCGAATTCGCCTGGCGTTCTCCTCCGCGGTTTGCAGTGCTTTCTTTGCCACGTTCGTAACCCCTTCGACGCGATCGATCAATCTGCCCACGGCCACATCCTGTGCCGCCAGCTGTTCTCGGGTGTGATCGTTGATGGGTCTCTGCTCGTCCCGGATTGACTCCCGCATCGTAGTGATTTTTCGATGTGTCTCTTCCTCGCTGTCATTCACCGCGCGCGACAAGGCGGTGAGCATCCTGCCCTGAATCTGTTTCGTGCGCGTAATGCAGGCCGATTCCTGGCTCTTCTGTGTGTCGTGCAGCTTGGTCACCTTCGCCTCCACCTGCATTAATACCGGCATTAATGCATCGTTTGTGGCCCCATCCATGGTTGTGACCCTGACGGAGTCGGTTTGCCGATCATCCCGTTCGTGCCCGCCTCCGCCTCCTCCTGGGGCGCGGGATGCATTTTCTGCCCCCTCCTGGTCGCCTTCGTCCGTTCGTGGGATTACCGAGAGGCGATTCATAGCGACCTGACCTCGGATATTATTCCTGCCTATTAGTCCATCCGCCGTTGTCGATTCCCATGCCAGGGTAAGGTTCGGTAAGTTAGCGTCCATAAGACTCCCGTCAAATGACTCTTCCGACGGTCCTAGGGTCTCGTTCGGGTTTCCGGTTTCTCTTGTTCCAAGCACCCTATCATCGTCTGCTGCCTGCTGTGCCCGAAGTCGATCATTGCGCGCTCGTGCCGCTCGATGCGCGTTCTCTTCTGCCGCCATCAGTTCGAGCTCACGCCTTTCCTCGGCCACAGATTTTCCCGCCATGTCGTTCGGCAATATTTATCCTTAATCGTTCCCCGATTCGCCGATCCACCAGCTTCGCTCCTCACCGCCCTGACACAACCAATCCCTCTTTTCTCGAGCCCCACGTTGGGCGCCAAATGTAACGGTAGCAAATGCTTCGTACGATAATTCCCGTATTTGCGCACGTCCTTAAGAGGGACGGGCGTTCAAACGGAAGGATTCGGGGACCCGAGTGTCGAGGAATTCTACATGGGGTGCCAGGCGCGGGATAATAAGCGACTTTTTATCTTTATTTCTGCCGTACCGAACCCGCGAATATTTTCTCAGCCCGTTTGCTCGTCTTTCTTCTCGGTGTCTCGCCTGATTGGCCCGATTTGTCCAATCCGGTTCTTGTCGCCGGGTGAGGATGCGCCTCTTATGCGAGTCCGGGCCTTAGCTTGAGCTGCGGCAAGATGGCCGCCACGCGCCGCTCGATTTACTGTGACGTCACAGCGCCCGGTGCGCCGGTGACAGCTCCGTCGCTTCAACTTTTCTTCGTCGCTTTTTCGGGCTTCTTCGGCTCCTTTTCCGTTGCCGCTTCACGGGTGATACCCTGGGGCGTGCACCTTGCGATTTCTATTCGCGTTTCCCGATTTTCCACGTCGCTTTCCTACGCCGAAATTTTCCGGTCACTTCTGGTAACTTCCCGGCGCGGCTCGGTCTTTTATCCCGTGGTTTGAATCTTTGTATGTCTCGTTCCGCGCAAACGGAGTTTTTATCTGCGTTTGCAGTGTTTCGAGATTTTTAGCAGTGTTAGCCAGCGGGTCGAACCTTTCCTATGTTTAGCAAAAGCCCCGAACTTTTTGTGCGTCTTAGCAGACGCTCCGAGATTTTTATGATTCCTTGTAAGTGTGACAAGAATTTTTATAAGTCACAGCAAGCGTCGGCGATAATTTTATGAGTAGTCACGGGATTTTTATGGGTATTTAGCAGGCACAAGAAATATTGACAAGTTCAAATTCAGCGCAACCAAATTTTTATAAGTGTCAGCGGGTACAAGAAATATTTACAAGTTCAAATTAAGCGGAACCAAATTTTTATAAGCATTAGCAGGCACCGAATATTTTTTTACAAGTCTAAATTAAGCGGAACCAAATTTTTATAAGTATTAGCAGGCACCGACTATTTTTACAAGTTTAAATTAAGCGGAACCACATTTTTATAAGTATTAGTAGGCACGAGAAATATTTACAAGTTCTTCGAGCACTTCTGAGTATTTTACAAGTCCGTTTCTTCACTTTTTTAACTTTTTGCACTTGCCCGTTTCTGCTGGTGGTCTTGCTGGTGCTGCTTCCGGTGATTGTTGTTATCGGCGACTGATAATCGATGGTTGATTTGTTGCCTTTTTATACGCAAATATCCACCTCCCTCCCCGTGAATTTTGTATATTTTTGGCGGGTTTGCGCCTGCGCTTCCGTATTCTGGTCCATGCATTTTTCTATTGGTTCCTGGGGTTGTTCTCCCTTCGCCCTCCAATCCTTAATTTATAATTCTGTGACGTCTTCGTCCTTTTTCCTCTCCACTAATCGTGTCATTTTTGTCCTCGGGGTGTCGTCACTCCTGGCCAATCCGCGGCGTGGTTTTTCCCTCGCTTTATTTCCGGGTGTCCTTCGCCGTCGTTGCTGCTTGCCGCCGCTGTATGTCGCTGCCGGGCTCGGCATGCTCCGGGCTGTCGTGCCATGTGCGCATGCGTTGCTTGCGTATCGATCAGGGTACCTTGCGATCCCGTCGGATGGCGCCACCAGTTCCTCTGGTGAGCCGTCGTGCTGCTTGCCGCCGCTGTATGTCGCTGCCGGGCTCGGCATGCTCCGGGCCGTCGTGCCATGTACGCATGCGTTGCTTGCGCATCGATCGGGGTACCTTGCGATCCCGTCGGATGGCGCCACCAGTTCCTCTGGTGAGCCGTCGTGCTGCCCTAGCGCTTGCCTCGGTGCGCGCTCGCTTTCGGATGTCGGAGGGGAGGGGGAGGTCGCAGTTGATGATGTTGTTTAATGAAGGTGATGAAATAATTTATCGTTGAACTCCGATTTATTTACTTGATAATAGGTTGGAATATTTATTTGTTTGTTATTTGGAGAATTCAGACTCCGAAACTGTATTAAATTTTAACTGTGTTGATACAATATTTCGCGAGAGGTCAATGACTTCCAGACAAAAATTATTTTTCAACGAAGATGATAAAGTGGTAATGAACCGCGAACTGGTGTGGTCTGGTGAAATGATAATCGTAGTGACAAGTAGTTCCGCGAAGTGGTCTGGCGAAATGGTCTATGGTACCGTCCGCCCTCGGAGGTGCCTCTTTTATTGTTTTGATCGGGGGGCACCCGCGCCACCAAGCTGTCCGTTGCATCAGCTGCCCCCTTCTATGGTCAATATCGATCGGTTTTGGCGTCTTCTGCAGCTTATTTTAATAATTACAAAATTCTGGTTTTTACCGTCGATTCCCGAATAAACAAATTACTTTGATGAATTATAATTTAAATAATAAGGATTTACAAATTTGAACGAAGTTTCTACGATTTTCCTCTCAAAAGTTATAATCCTGATTTATAAAATTGTTATAAATATTCTCTATAAATTCTGAATTTTTAACGGATAATTATTTAACTTCACTTAAATTAACAATGACGTCTCTAAATATTTTCCCCAGATGCTAATAACTAATTCCCTGCTATTGACTATTTTATTTTACTATTCTACGGATAGTAAGAACATGATTCAAAAATGTTAATTAATTTCCCTGATAATTACAATAATAGATAATTTATATTCCTTAATTTTTATAACAATTTATGTTAACGATTTGACCCAATTTATATTTCACTCGTGATTCTATTGGTTAATTACTTTATTTATTAATTTCCGACCAATTTCCCATGTTTATTTTATTTTAACGTTGTTCCTATTTCCAATAATTAAAGATATTTTGAATACTAATTTGAATAATTATGCCCCGAGAGGTGCTGCACTCGTAAGCGCCGACGGCGATTCTTTTAATCAGTCCCTTCGAGACAGTCACACGGATTCTCTGGCCGCACCGCTGTGTGCGTATGTGTATCCCTCCGCTCTATGTGTTGGAGAGATAAGGCTCCGTCTCCCGACGCGTATAGCTAAAGATTCGGATTGCCGTTTCCGTTCTAATTGAAACAATGGGTTCTTCGGGTAGCCTAAGGTATGCTCGCTACCGATGACACCTCTCCAGCAACCCGAATATTCCCTTTCGATATCTTTCCGTTACGTGACTTGTTGCTATGCCAATCACTGAATCGAATCATTCAGTGTTGGCTGACGCACAGTTAATTATTGGCAACATAATTATTTCTCGATAAATATTTGGTTTTTTTAATAATTCTCTAAGATTCTCCTGTGACTATTATTTATTAGAGTTTTACTGAATTTTCTTGGTTGCGTCAGTGAATTTGGTCGAAAATTCACAGGACGTAACACCACCCCCCCAAAACGAGAGTTGCTTCGAAGAACAACGCTCGGTTTCGGTAGAGACGTGCTCAAAAATTACTTTGGGTCAATTCGCCATACACATTCTTTTCTTTGTTCCTCTATCTCTTTCACTGTGTGTGCGTGTTCCTGATGAAAGGGCACTCTCTCACAGTCTTGTCATTTGAACCCCTCCTTATCCCCAAACCTAAACAACTGCTCTGGCCGCACCAAAACCCTCGGCCGACAAGCGCTCGAGCGGTCTCCTCATTCGCCTGACAACTGTCGCCAGAAATTCACGCTGACTTTTTTCGCTCCCGATAAAAAAAAAACTGTAAGTATTTTTATTTGTCCTATTTGTATATATATATATATAAATATATTTATCTATTTTTCATTATTAATTAATCCCCTTTCCTCTTTTTTTTCTAATTTCAGGAGAAATAATGTGTCATCAGCTGATGAACAATCGCCCGAGGGTAATTTTTTCTGTACGTGGTCCCTGGATCACATGGGACTATTCGATCCAGCGGCTCCCCAGCGAGGATCCTCGCTTCGCGAGGATCATGAGGCCTCACGAGTGGACGTCTCCCCCTTCCTGCGAGGAATGTTGGGAGTTTTTGGACGAGTGCCAGTGTGGAGGAAGAACGACCCCTATCCTTAGGGAATAATATTTTAATATTTTTTGTTAAAAAAAAACATATATATCTATGATAGATACCGGATCTATCGAATAAACCGGATTTATAAAATTTCTGTTTTTCTTTTTATTTCGTTTCCCTCCAATTCCTTTTAATCCTTTTATTTTAAATTCAGTAGTTTTAAGGAAACAGTGGTTGGAGCCACTTTATTTTAATAATATATATATATATATATTGTGACGGGGCTTTTCTGTTCCCGTCACAAAGAGAGCCAAATTTCAGGCTCTCCCACGTATCGGCACGGCACGCGGCACTCTTCCTACCGGGAAGAGTCCCTTCCAGGCAACCAGACAGGGTCAATCGCAAGCGAACCGTTCCCACGACTAATTTCGGCCTTATTTTTATTTTCCCGATAATTCTCTCGAGCGTACGGCGGTCATAACCGCCGCAAGGACATCTCGACGCCTCCCAGCAACATACAGCAGGCTGGAGCCTTGCTACCGATCTCGCCGCAGCCGGCCACCGTCAGCGGGCTGGAGCCTAGCTACCGACCTCGCCACCGTCACACGGCCAGCACCTCGACACGTCGCCAGCCGTTCAGCCGCGCCGCTACTGAGGTAGCGCGCGACGTTACCGACAACGGGCTCTCCACCCTCCGAAACCGCCTGGACGCGACGAGCCACCAGCTACCGAGATCTACAGCGTCCGGCTCGTCGCTGAGCCATCACCTCGCTCGTCTTACCGAAGTTCCCGTGTCTACGCGCAACGACGCCCGTGGATTCACCTCCCACCACGAGCGTACTCAACACCTCGCGTTCACGATATCACGAACGCGAGGAAATTCAAAGAACCGCGCGAGATCTCCGTAATTCGGGGAACTCGGACAAATAGAGCAGAGGGCGAAACGACGATAGGCATAGGGTGGGGGGAAAAAGGACCCGCGATCGCGAGAGCGTTACTTCCCTCGGGGACTCAATCGTAGGCTCCCGAGAAGGAAGGACGTCGTGACCGCTGCCGATCCGTGCTTAACGTTCCGCGAGAATACCGACATCTTGTCATACGCGAAGTGGGACTTCTGGCCGAGGACAACTCGAGAAGCTCCCGCAACTGCAACATAATCCGGTGAGATCGTCGTACGTGTTCGGTTTGAGGCTAGAGACAGAATAGAGCAAACTCGACTCGTTATCGTGGGGACGGTACGTCTTCGCGCGCGGAACGCGGAATTTGTTCTCGGGGAAAAATCCAGTAAAGTTCATATTTTTCATTCCACCTAGTTTCCGTTACATTATGTGCCTGGAAGGTTCTCCGGTATTCATTAATCTCATTCAATAGTTTGCGCCACGTGCGAGTCCACTATCTGATTTCCGTTTTATCAAATTTCTAATAATTCATTCATAGTTCAACTTTTCCGATACTTTAGTTTACTGACTTTTATGAGATTCCGAGTATTCCCGCTGCGACCGGGCTAGAGTAGTGATTTAAGAATTCCGCGTATTCCCGCTGCGATCGGGCTAATTTATGTAATATCTGTTGCGAAAGGTACCGTGGCTGCGATCCACGCTAGTTATTGTGTGCGAGTACCGAGATTCCGAAGCATTGTCTGTCGCCGATTATCCATTACCACATTTATTTTGTCGAATCCACTTACGGGGTATTGTTGTTATTTTGTTGTGAAGGTTTTGAGCTCTTGAGGGAACGAGCGTGCACGCTAGTCGCTTCTCGACCACGCTCCCGATATACGTTATAATAAAATATCTCTTGAGTTCCCGTATTTCGTCTCGATCTCTGTTTCCTCCTCGCGGAGGTGACCGAACCACCCCCTCTACCAATTTCCCAAGGCTGAGCGACGCCGGGTCGCTCTCGTCTCTCGTTCGGCTCTTAAAATTAAAATTTTGTCGCGAGAGCTCTCGCTCTCGCGGCTGGCGCCCTTAAGGCCGAGTGAGACGGGTTTTGTAGCCGTCTCGATTGGGTAAATTCGGGTGTTGGGAAAATACGGTTACAAATTTGGCGCCCAACGTGGGGCCCACGGCGTTAAATTCATTTCATTAAAAATCCGCGAAAAATTGGCCCCAGGGAAACAGAGAAAATAGCAAGAGCGAAATAAGAAAATAACGGTAACAGGCGAACGGCTTTGTTCGGATCGAAGCTCTCGCTATTCGGGTGACAAAATTAGAGTATTTGTGTGATTGGGATATTTGTTTGCATGAGTTTGGTCAGTGTCCGTTTATATATTTTGTGTTGAGCCTTTGTCGCCGAGATCGGCGAGGCGAGTAGCGTTCACGAGCGTAGCCGAAGCGGCACGAGCGCGACTCGGGTCGTCATTAGACGCCCAGTACGCTGCTGTGGGATCGTGAGTGAACACGTGCGGCGTCCCATCGCAACGTGCTACGCTCCCGAGTGAGAAGAACGCTAGGAGGATTTTGGGACTACCATAATATCAGGTAACGATTCCTCCTACCTTATGCCAGCCGCTAATACCCTGTAAATCGATTCTAGCCCGAGGAATATTTTCCGTAGGCGAGCAAGGCAAAATAAAATTTCGAAGACGATCGCCCGTTCTCGCGACGATCGCCGGCACACCGTACGCCCGGGTATCGCCGCGCCGTTATCGTTGTCTCTCTCCAAACAGGAGATCGGCCGTGCCGGCTCGGCGCTCCCGTGTTTACGTCGTCGACACGGTAACAGCGGCCTTGTCGACTTTAATACTCTTTCCGAATTGTCTTGTCTGCGAGAAATATTCTTCGAGAAATACAATTTCAGGGAGCCCGAATTATTCGGGATTGTCGTTATCCGATTTTTCTTTTGTGGGCCGCGGACTGGCGACGGCTCTCGGGACCCCGTGAGCACGTGCTCCCGGGACAGCCAGCAGCCGTCGGGTTCCTACATTACCGACGCCTACCTAGTCGGATAAATATTATTTAATTATTTTGCTTCTTCCTCCCCAGTCCCTTCGGACTCGTTCTTCTTTTTTGTGTTTCCCTCCGAGTTAATTACTTTCGGTTAATTATCCTATTTTTAGTTATTTATCTTTTTTTTTCTTCCCGTTTTCGCTTCCGTTTCTCTTTCTTTCCTAGTTATACTTTTATTTCTTTTTCCATCTTTCTCTCTCTCCTTTCTTTTCCTCTTCCCTCTCGCCCCCTTATTTTTCGGTTTTCCCATATTTAATTCGGTATATTAATTACCTCAGGATCCACCTTTCGCGGGCATTCTGATGGCGGACGGCCCGACTAACACGGGAACGATGGAGACGGTACAGGAGCTCGACCTCTCAGCTGATCGCCTCCGTCACGAGCTGCAACAGCGAGGGCTCTCGATCGTTGGGGAACCGAACGAGTTGCGGGATCGACTCTTGTCGTGCCTGTTGATTTCTCTCGATCCCGCGGGAGCGGTCGCGAACCTCGGTAATAATACCCAGGCTCCTCCGAATAACCATGAGCCACGGTTACCCCCGTTCGGCCTACCTCCAGTGCATCTTGCCCACGGGAACAACCGGGTTCCTCCATCTTCCGCTGCGAGGGTGTACGAAGGCCTACCCCCGGCCCTGCGACCGGCGGGGAATTACGGAGCTAACTCCGACGCTCTCGCGCGACGGCGGCATGAGGCCGACGTATTTCCTCGCGATCGCAACTTCGACCGAGATTTCCCTCCGCCTCAAGGTCAGTCGTCTCCCGTGCGAACACGCGAAAATACGCACAATTTTTCGGGACTCAACAACTCGCGTTCGGTCGCCGATTTACTGCGGAAATGGGATCTACGGTTCTCCGGAAATAGGGGGGAGGATGCGATGGGTTTTCTCACCCGTATCGAGGAAGCGCGCGAGGTCGCGCCGATCCCCGACGCCGACTTATTACCGTGCATACCCCTCGTGTTGACAGGGATCGCGCTCACGTGGTACCGTGGGGAGCGAACGCGCATACGCAGCTATCGGGAATTCGAAGACGTCTTTTTAGCTCGGTTCGGCGATCCCGATCTGCAATTCACCCTCCGCGAGGAATTATTGCGTCGAACACAGGGATAGGGGGAGGACACGGTCGACTTTTTGACATGTCTCCGAGCGTTACTCGACCGGGTAGTCCCGCCGTTCTCGTTACGCGAACAACTCGATTACGCGCATCGGAATATGTTACCGCGGTTACAGATCGCGATTCGGCGCAACGATTTTCACTCGTTCACCGATCTCGAACGCATCGCGGTACGGGTCGAGCGAAGTTATCAGGCTGATCGGTATTATCAACCGCCTCCACCGCCGGAACGATCGGCCTTCCCTGACCTCGCGTACCGACCGTCGCGATCGTACCAACGCCGAAGCGACGCAAATTACGCGGTTTTCGGGGAAGCACGCGCACCCGGCTCCGAGCGCTCGCGCCGTCCGGACTCTCGCGACACGCGTAGGGGGGAAAGATCGCCCTCCGCCGACCGCCCGGGTTACCGCGGCCGAACTCCGGGGAGGACAACCGATCGGGGAAACGATCGCGCGCGTACACCGGAAAGACGGGACGATAAAAGGGATGAGCGCTCCCGATACCGGTCACCGGGCACCCAAGCTCCGCAATACAACGGCCGGCAGGCCTATTCGCGCTCCGACTCCGCGACGCGCCGCGTACATTACACCGACGAAAGAGATCGGACCAGATCTCCCGCGACGCGATCGAAAACGCCGCCGGGAGAATATCGTTCAGTGGCTCACCGTTCACCCACGCCGGGACGGACGGGAACTCGCGACGCCGCGACGAATAAAGAGTTGACCTGCTGGAACTGCGGGAAAGAGGGACATCGATCGATCGGATGTCTTGCTCCAAAAACGGTTTTTTGTTACCGATGCGGGAAGAAAGACGCGCGAACCACCGACGACCATGAGTGTTCGGGAAACGCGTCCCGGAGCCACCTGTAAACGCGGCGGTGGCTCCCGAAAAATCGACACCGATCTCGCCCAACGCGTTCCCGACCATAAATGATTTCCCGAACTTTCCAAAATTATTAACCGAATATTTTTGTAGTCCTCTTCATAGCTCGCGTAACAAAATGGTACTACTCGTCGTCGTGAAGTTAGGGGAACGCCTCGTGCCCGCTATCGTAGACAGCGGGTCTACCAGCACGTACATCGGCAGTGAGGGACTCGCGATCGCTACCGAGCTGGGGTGTCTTCCCCAGAGCGTACCTCCAGCTTCCGCGACAATCGCCGACGGAGGCCAAATTACGTGCGACGAAGAAATCGAGTTGCCCATCACCCTCGAGGGACGCGAACGGCCAATCATAGCGCGCGTATTTCCTTCCTTACCGGTACCACTGTTACTCGGCTTAGACGCGCTTAGCATTTTCGAAATAGTCGTCGACCACGCCCGACGCGTATGGAGTTTTAGTGGAGATGGCTCTCGCGAATTTAAGTTTATGGGACGCGACTCGGCCGCGCACGCGAATATTCTCCTCGGTATATCTGACCTCGAGCGGAGCGAGAGCGAACAGCTCTCCGCCTTTCTAAATCGCGAGTTACCGAAACTTCGCGCTGCCCCGGGACGAACCGATTTAATCACGCATCACATCGACGTCGGGGATAGCGCGCCGATCAAACAACGATATTATCCGGTTACCCCGATAATTCGCGACGCGATGAACGCCGAAGTGGACCGGATGCTCGAAGCCGGAGTCATCGAGCCCTCGAGTAGCAACTGGTCTACACCGATCGTTATGGTGAAGAAACCGAACCACACCTACCGGTTTTGTCTCGATTTTCGAAAAGTGAACGGGGTCACGAAAAAGGACGCCTATCCGCTCCCGTATATGAATCAAATTCTCGATCGGTTGCGTTCGGCGAAATACATTTCGACGCTCGATTTAAGTCAGGCGTACCATCAGATCCCGCTAAGTGCGGAGTCGCGAGAGATCACAGCGTTTACCGTACCACAGCGCGGACTTTTCCAATTCACGCGTATGTCATACGGTTTAACGAACGCTCCCGCGACCTTTCAGCGACTTTTAGACCGTTTAATCGGGCCCGACATGGAGCCACATGCGTTCGCGTATCTCGACGATATCATTATCGTAACCGAGACCTTCGAGGAACATCTCGCGTGGCTTAAACGCGTTTTCGATACGATCACGGGAGCGGGCCTGCTAATTAACCCTGACAAATGCGAGTTTTGCTGTCTGGAAGTGCGATACCTCGGCTTCCGCGTAAATCGCCACGGTCTACAAGTCGACCCTGAAAAGACCGAGCCGATACGAAGTTTTCCGGCACCCACGAGTATAAAGCCATTGAGACGATTTCTCGGTATGGCCTCGTGGTATCGCCGGTTCGTTCCCCATTTCGCCGAGATCGCGGCACCGCTCACGAAGCTCACGAAGAAGAGCCAGCGGTGGATGTGGGGACCCGAACAGCAAAGGGCGTTCGAAAAATTGCGCGAAGCTCTCGTGAATCCTCCAACCCTCTCGTGCCCCGATTTTAACGCGAAGTTCACGCTCCAGACGGACGCGAGTATGAGCGGTTTAGGCGCCGTACTGACCCAGTCTATCGAGGGCGTCGAACACCCGATCGCGTACGCGAGCCGAGCCCTTTCCGCCGCCGAACGAAATTATTCTACTACAGAACAAGAGTGCTTGGCCATCCTCTCCTCGATCCGAAAATTCCGTGCTTATCTCGAGGGATACCGCTTCACGGTGATAACCGACCATCACAGCCTTCGGTGGCTACAAACGCTCAAAGATCCCGCCGGGAGATTGGCTCGTTGGGCCTTACAGCTCGCCCAATACGACTTCGAGGTGGTGCATAGAAAGGGTGCGCTAAATCACGTACCCGATGCCCTTTCTCGGATGTTTGAAGGACAGCCACCCTCGGCCGAAAACGTTCCCGACACCGTCGATCTCGCGGCACTCGCTCTCGTATCCGGCATTACGGGGGGAGAATTAGTAGAGCGCGAACCGATCGACGCACTCGCCGATCGCTGGTACGCGAGGAAAATCCACGCTGTCGAGACCGCGCCTAGCCGATTTCCAAACTGGAAAATTATCGAAAATCGGTTGTACGTTCATCGTCGTACGAAACGCCGAGTGTTACCGAAAGGTGACTATTCCGAGTGGAAACTCGTCGTTCCCCAAGCCTCCCGTTCGGAAGTCCTCCGGGAAAATCACGACGCTCCGCAGGCCGGACACCTCGGCGTCGATAAAACGTACGCCCGAATTTTTAACTCGTACTTTTGGCCGGGAATGATTCGCGACGTAATCCGCCACGTACGCCACTGCGGCGTATGTCAACGCACGAAGGCGGAACAGCTACCGCCCATCGGATTAATGGGTCGTCGAATCGTCGACGAACCCTGGACGGTTGTTGCGGCCGATATAATGGGACCGCTCCCGAAGAGTCACTCGGGATGCGCATACGTTCTCGTGATCCAAGATCTGTTCACGAAATGGGTCGAGTGCTGTCCGCTACGCAAGGCTAACGGAAAGAAAATCGGCGAAGCTCTCGAGGAGCTAATATTTTCTCGGTGGGGAACCCCTCAGGTTTTGTTAACGGACAACGGTACCGAGTTCGCGAATAATCATCTGAACGCGTTAGTTACCGACCGAGGAATTCACATCTCGCGAACGCCCCCGTACCATCCACAGGCAAATCCGGTCGAACGAGTTAATCGCGTATTAAAAACAATGATCGTGTCGTTCATCGAGAACGATCACCGTGCGTGGGACGAACACCTGTCCGAATTTCGATTCGCTTTCAATACCGCTTTCCACTCGTCGATAAATAACACGCCCGCGTACCTTAATTTCGGTCGTGAACCAAAACCGCACAACTTTTATCGCCGTCGCGAAGAAGGCGACGTCGAAATTCTCCCGTTACCGCCAGAGGAGTGGTCCGACCGGATGCGGGATCTCGAAAACGTCCGCGTTAAAGTCTCACATGACCTTGAGGAGGCCTACCAGCGCCAGGCCGCGCAGTACAACAAACACCATCGCGAGCAAACATTCGAGGTGGGGGATCTCGTGCTACGGCGTCAACGAATTTTGTCCTCGGCTGCCCAAAATCAAGCCGCAAAATTATTTAAACGATTCGAAGGACCCCTTCGGGTCCGAACCGTTCTCTCACCGGGGGTCTACGAACTCGAAGACCCTCAGACGAGAAAAAAATATATCGTGGCGAGCAAAGATTTACGTTCGTATTTTCCCCCACTCCAGGACGACGGTACCGAGGAAATCGACGACGAGGATGCCGAAGACCTTCGTCGAACCCGAAGGGACCGCCAGCGCGCTCCCGTCGACACTCGGCGCCGCTAAAGGCCCGCCGTCGACTAGTACCGCCGACGAATTCTTTTCCGTTCACCTTAACCGACTTTTCTTCCGTTGTTTTCCCCTCTTCCTAATCTTCTCCTTACTTCTTCTCTACCCTCCGCTTTCTCGACAAACCGTCGACTCTTCCCTTGTTTTTATATTTGTCATTTTTTTTTATATATCTGTGAGACCTCGGCCCAGAGGCCATGTATCGCGTTATCCGATCGACCTCGCTCTCGAGCGACGAGAAGTAAAGGCCCAGTGCCTCATAAAAGTTACCGAGAAACTCACCACCCCTTCCCCATTCCACTCCCGGAATTGATCGCCGAAGGGGATTGCGGTAGAGGGTGGAAAGGAACAGGTAACTGTGATTGTTCTCGTGTAATGTCCATGCATGCTACGTTGGGAAACGCTCGCGGATCACCGATCGCTGATTAACGCATGCTATCTTGCTTCTTTTTATTCACGCCGACTTGACCATGTCTGATCGCCCGTACGAAGGTTTGCCGTCTCCCGAAAATTATTTAATTGTTGCCTCCCGAGCTGTACCACGGTCTCATACGGCCGAGGACGGCCTTACCGTAGGGGGGGAGGAGTTGTGACGGGGCTTTTCTGTTCCCGTCACAAAGAGAGCCAAATTTCAGGCTCTCCCACGTATCGGCACGGCACGCGGCACTCTTCCTACCGGGAAGAGTCCCTTCCAGGCAACCAGACAGGGTCAATCGCAAGCGAACCGTTCCCACGACTAATTTCGGCCTTATTTTTATTTTCCCGGTAATTCTCTCGAGCGTACGGCGGTCATAACCGCCGCAAGGACATCTCGACGCCTCCCAGCAACATACAGCAGGCTGGAGCCTTGCTACCGATCTCGCCGCAGCCGGCCACCGTCAGCGGGCTGGAGCCTAGCTACCGACCTCGCCGCCGTCACACGGCCAGCACCTCGACACGTCGCCAGCCGTTCAGCCGCGCCGCTACTGAGGTAGCGCGCGACGTTACCGACAACGGGCTCTCCACCCTCCGAAACCGCCTGGACGCGACGAGCCACCAGCTACCGAGATCTACAGCGTCCGGCTCGTCGCTGAGCCATCACCTCGCTCGTCTTACCGAAGTTCCCGTGTCTACGCGCAACGACGCCCGTGGATTCACCTCCCACCACGAGCGTACTCAACACCTCGCGTTCACGATATCACGAACGCGAGGAAATTCAAAGAACCGCGCGAGATCTCCGTAATTCGGGGAACTCGGACAAATAGAGCAGAGGGCGAAACGACGATAGGCATAGGGTGGGGGGAAAAAGGACCCGCGATCGCGAGAGCGTTACTTCCCTCGGGGACTCAATCGTAGGCTCCCGAGAAGGAAGGACGTCGTGACCGCTGCCGATCCGTGCTTAACGTTCCGCGAGAATACCGACATCTTGTCATACGCGAAGTGGGACTTCTGGCCGAGGACAACTCGAGAAGCTCCCGCAACTGCAACATAATCCGGTGAGATCGTCGTACGTGTTCGGTTTGAGGCTAGAGACAGAATAGAGCAAACTCGACTCGTTATCGTGGGGACGGTACGTCTTCGCGCGCGGAACGCGGAATTTGTTCTCGGGGAAAAATCCAGTAAAGTTCATATTTTTCATTCCACCTAGTTTCCGTTACATTATGTGCCTGGAAGGTTCTCCGGTATTCATTAATCTCATTCAATAGTTTGCGCCACGTGCGAGTCCACTATCTGATTTCCGTTTTATCAAATTTCTAATAATTCATTCATAGTTCAACTTTTCCGATACTTTAGTTTACTGACTTTTATGAGATTCCGAGTATTCCCGCTGCGACCGGGCTAGAGTAGTGATTTAAGAATTCCGCGTATTCCCGCTGCGATCGGGCTAATTTATGTAATATCTGTTGCGAAAGGTACCGTGGCTGCGATCCACGCTAGTTATTGTGTGCGAGTACCGAGATTCCGAAGCATTGTCTGTCGCCGATTATCCATTACCACATTTATTTTGTCGAATCCACTTACGGGGTATTGTTGTTATTTTGTTGTGAAGGTTTTGAGCTCTTGAGGGAACGAGCGTGCACGCTAGTCGCTTCTCGACCACGCTCCCGATATACGTTATAATAAAATATCTCTTGAGTTCCCGTATTTCGTCTCGATCTCTGTTTCCTCCTCGCGGAGGTGACCGAACCACCCCCTCTACCAATTTCCCAAGGCTGAGCGACGCCGGGTCGCTCTCGTCTCTCGTTCGGCTCTTAAAATTAAAATTTTGTCGCGAGAGCTCTCGCTCTCGCGGCTGGCGCCCTTAAGGCCGAGTGAGACGGGTTTTGTAGCCGTCTCGATTGAGTAAATTCGGGTGTTGGGAAAATACGGTTACAATATATATATATATATATAACCCCGGGGATTCGCTCCCCGCAGGGCGACTCAGCTCGCGCTGGCCTCGCCCTTTCTTTATGCGTCGACCGCCACGCGTATCCTATCTCTCTCTCTCTCTCTCTCTCTATCTTTCTCTCTCTTTTCCTTTTTTTCTTCTCATGCGTCGATAACCTCACGCTCGACCATAGGATCACGGTCGATTCTCGTGCGTCGATAATTTCACGCTCGACTATAAGATCACGGTCGATAATTTGGTTCCCTTTCTTTTCCTTCTTTTCCTTCGATGCTTGCTTGAAGCGGACTACCTCGCTACGTCACCAGCCGCTCTCGGCTGCTCCCTTTTGTGCGGCTGTTCGCCGTACTCTATCCTTCTCTCTTCCTATATTCCTCTCTATCTTTCTTTCACGCTCACATGCAACTACGTCTCCAGACGGCTATCTTACTATTCTTTCCGGTAATTTCTCCTTTTAATTCCTTTTTACTCTATTTCCTTTAGATATAATTTTTATTCTACTTGATTATTTAATTTTGATTATTTATTTATTTATTATTATTATTATCTTTAATATATATATTCTTATATATTTTTTTTTTATTTTTTTTTTTTATTATTATTATTATTATTATTATTTTTTTAAAAATATTCTCTGGTATCATTATTCCCACTTTAATTGATCGACGGGTATACTACCTTCGTTCGGAAATTTTTCTATTCCCTTCTCTAGTTTATATAATATTAAATCTGGATCTTGTCCCTGTGGTAAAACTATTTGACCCCATCGTTGATATTTATGTCCTCCTAATTTTAGATACCCTTCACTGATATAGATAGCCATCAACCAAAACGCGAGCATCTCTTCTCTTAACTCTTTCCATTCCGGTGGTATCCACAGTCCTCCTTTTTCCCAATACTCTCGATCTTCTCCCGAATTTTCTATTAACTCATTGGGCCACTGTTCGTTCATTGTGAGTTCCAATTTGTACCCTTTGTTTTTGGTTGACTGCATAATCTCTTAAAAAGAATAAAATATAAATAATTTAGTATTATCATTATTAATTGATTTTCCTACAACTTAATATCTCCTTTTTTTATTTATTTATTTATTGTTATTATTTATTTATTTATTTATTTATTTATTTATTATTATTATTATTATTATTATTATTATTATTACTATTATTATTAAGCAAGAATGGAGGGGGCGAAGGAAATTGGAAAGAGGAGAAGCGGTGGAAGAGAAGGCAGTATAGAGGTGAAAATGGAGAGCGTGGAAGGAAAGGCAGAGGTAATGAGGAAGAAAGGAAATCTGAGAGGGAAGAAAGAGAGAATAGAGGAAGATCTGACGTGGAAAGAGAAAAGGATGCAATGGCTGATAAAGGAAATAGCGGAAGTGGAGAGGAGGAAAGGAAAGATGGTGAGGATCGGGTATGGAAAGCTGTTCGTGAACGGAAAGGCATGGTTCTGGGACGAAAAGCACGAGGTGCTGAAAGACGGAAGAGGGAGAGAGAGAGCAGAGGAGGGAAGAAGAGAGAGGAAAGACGATGAGAAAAAAGATGAAAGAGCGGGAAGAAAGCCGGAGGAGAAGCAGGGCGAAGGAATGGAAGAAGCAGTAGGAGGAAAAGAGGAAGAAGCAAAAAACGATTAAGCAAGAGAAGCAGAAAAGAGAGGAGAGAAACCAGAGGAAAGGAGGAGGAGAACTGGAAGATAGCATTTTGGAATGTAGCGGGGCTGGCTAACAAGGATAAGGATTTTTGGAAAGGAATAGAAGAATGAGACGTAGTCGTGCTGATGGAGACGTGGACAGAGAAGAAAAACTGGAGCAAGGTGAGCAGCAGGATGCCGAAGGGATACAAATGGTCGAGCCAAAGAGCGAGGAAGAAAAATAAGAAAGGAAGAGCGATGGGAGGAATGGTGATGGGAGTGAAAGAGGAGATGGCATTGGAGAAAGAGGAAACACGAGAGGAGGAGGATGGTATCATGCATGAGAGAGTGAAAGCAGGAAATGAGGTATGGAACGTGGTGGCAACGTATGTAAATGGAGATCTGGACAAGAAAATGGAGAAGCTGAGAGGATGGATGGAAAGGCAGAGCGAAGAAGAAAGAACGATAATAGGAGGAGACTTTAACGCGAGAACGGGAACGGAGGGAGGAAGGGTAAGAGGCCCGGAGGAAGAAGAAGAGGGAGGAAGAAAATCGAAGGATAAAAAGGTCAACGCCGAAGGAAAGAAATTAACGAAGCTGCTGGAAGAGGTAGGCTGGGAGATTTGGAATGGAAACATGGAGGGAGATGAGGAAGGAGAGTTCACGTACACCGGCGGAAGAGGAGAGACGGTTATAGATTATGTGATGGGAGATGAAAATGCAAGGAAGGGGATAGAGAAGCTGGAAGTAGCAGACAGAGTGGAGTCGGATCATCATCCGCTGGTGGTCACGGTGAAAAAAGGAGGAGAGAGGAAGAAGGAGGAAAGAGGAAGGGATGGAAGAGCCAGAGGAGGTAAATGGTCAGAAAAAATGAAAGAAGAATATGCCAAGGGCATGCAAGAAATGAAGGTGGAGAGAGGAGGAGGACAGGAAGCGGTAAGAGAAATGGAGATAAAGATAAAGGAAGAGATCGGAAGAAGTGAAGAAAAAGGAGGGAGAGAAAGAAGGCAAAAGAGAAAAGGATGGTGGGACGAAGAGTGTAGAGAGAAAAAAGCGGAGGCAAGAAAGGAGCTGAGCAGATGGAGGAAAAACGAAGGCACGAAGGAAGCATACAGGGAAAGAAAGAGAGAATATCAGAGGCTGAGTGCCCGAAAGAAAAAAGAGGAGCAGGAGAGAATGGTAATGGAAATAGCGGAAGCGAAAACGGAAAATAAGGTATGGGAGATTATAAACAGAGGAAGGAAGGAAAGAAAGAAAATAGAAGAAGGAATACAAAAAGAGGAATGGAAAAGGTATTTTATGAGCCTGATAGGAGGAGTGGAGAGGCGAGTGAGGATGGGAACGGAAGAGGCGAGAAGAGAGGGAGAAGAAGAAGATATAAGAAGAGAAGAAATCCGGAAGACGGTGAAAAAGCTGAAAGAAGAGAAAGCGAAGGGAATTGATGAAATACCGAACGAGGCGTGGAAGTGTGGGGGAGAAAAGGCGATAGAGGTAGAATGGGAAATATGTACGAGGGTATGGAGAGGTGACGGATGGCCGGAAAACTGGATGGAGGGGCTAATAGCCCCAATTGTCAAAAAAGGAAGCGGAAAGAAAGTAGAGGAATACAGAGGAGTTACGCTAATGCCGTCGCTATACAAAATATACACGACGGTATTGGCGAGAAGATTGGAGGAGGAAGCGGAGGAAAGAAGAATGATACCACCAAATCAAACAGGATTCAGGAGAGGAGTAGGGACGATAGACAATATCTATGTCCTGAATTACATAGTGAACAGACAGTTGACGGAGAAGGGTAAGGTCGTAGCATTATTCATAGACCTGAAGGCGGCGTTCGACTCGGTGGACAGAAAGAAAATGATGGAAGCGCTGGAGAGAAGAGGCGTAAGGAAAGGACTCAGAGAGAGAGTGGAGGAGGTCTACAGAGAAACGAAGAGCAGAGTGAAAGTCGGAGGGGAGGCAGGAGAGAGCTTTTGGACCGGAAGAGGGGTCAGGCAGGGTTGCCCGATGAGCCCAATCCTGTTCAACTTGATGACGGCCGATATGGAGGAAGAATTGGGAAAAGGAAGATGGGGCGGAGTGAAGGTGAGAGAGAGAAGGATATGCTCGTTGGCTTATGCGGACGACGTGGTGGTGTTAGCAAGAAACGAAGAGGAAATGAAGAGCATGATAAGGAGACTGGAGAAGTATTTTGAAAACAAAAAGCTGGAGCTAAACGTTGGAAAGACGAAGATCATGAGATTCAGAAGAGGGGGAGGAAGGAGTAAGGACGTGGACTGGAGATGGAGAGGAAAGAAGATAGAGGAAGTCAAAGAGTTTAAGTATCTGGGATACGTGTTCACGAGAAACGGAGGACAGGAAGCTCACATAAAGGACAGAGCGAAGAAAGCAGGAGCGGTGATGAAACAGGCCCGGGGAATAGGCAACAGGAAATTTGAGAGGAATTGGAAAGGAGAGTTTGGCTGTTTGACACGCTGGTGTGGACGGTAATGGGATACGGAGCGGAAATATGGGGATGGGAAGAGAGGAGAGAGTTGGAAGGAATGCAGGAAAGATTTCTGAGGTGGACGATGGGAGTAGACTGGCGAACGCCGGGATACATGGTAAGAGAAGAGACAAAGAGAGACAAGCTGAAGACAAGAGCATGCAGAAGGGCATGGAGATATGAGGAGAAATTGAGGAAAGGTGAAGGAAGCGAGTTAGCGAGAGAATGCCTGGAAGAGATAAAGGAAAGAGAGAGAGAAGTGGACGAGAGAGAGTCGAAGTGGGAACAAGGAAGACGGGAAGCGAGAAGACGGAACGGAGGAGAAGAGAGACAAAGAGAGAAAGAATACGAGGAAGTGGAGAAAGAAGACAGAAGGGAACAGGAGAGAGAAAGATGGGAACGAATAAGAGAGTCAAAATATAACAGATGGTACAGAGAAGTGAGGACGGAAGGAATACCGCAATATTTGAGATCGAAGTGGAAGGAGGAAAAGAGTAAAAGAATAGCCAGGTTCAGGCTAGGAAACGAGATGAGGGAAGGAGAGTATTGGAGATCGGAAGAACAGAGGAGATGTAGAATGTGTGAGGGAGAAATCGAAACGTGGGAACACGTACTGGATAGGTGTAGAGCAGGAGGGG